>VVHJ01033950.1:42031-55418 GCA_015107715.1 Tylochromis polylepis
ATTATTTTGGGACTACCATTCAAAGACATAAATGTCTTCTAATTATATAGACAGTAACCAGAATCAAGCATACACATTGCCGCTGATTAATAAGTATAATCCCCGTGACTAAAATGATAAAATCAGGCCTCAGATTTGTTCCACAATGACCTGTTGCTCTCCTCCCTCTCTCCCTCCCTCATTCCCATCCTCCCTCCCACCATCACTGTCAAATTCCTCAGGAAACACATCTGAAGAGCCATGTGCATAGTCTGATCACATTATCTCTAGTCAGAGAGAGACAGAGAGAGAGAGAGAGAGAGAGAGAACGAGAGAGGCCAAGGGGGATCAAGCAAAGCCAAGGGCAGTTTGACTGCTGCAGCCTAATTGCAGCCTGGTCTGCAACCGTTGCTGCAAAATGTATTTCTGTCACTTAGTGGAAAGGTTTTCTGTGTGTCCAGCTTCCTAAAGGGTTTTATAATCTGGGGAGTTTCATGTCGTTTTCATTTGTTTGATTGAGACGGCAATAAACAACTGCACATTTTTGATGAATGCAGAGGTGTGGGGCCAATTTTTTTTTTTTTTTTAAGAATTTGGTGTAAAACTATTTCTTATCACCCTTGGTGAAAACAGGCCAGTAAACAAACACGAGCACACTGACTTGAGAGACACAGAGCTGAGAGTTACTCCCTGTCTGCCTTACATCTTCTTTCATCATCATCACACCATTTTGAGTGTCTGTCTGTTTTAGCCTGCAGCTTTGTCAGTGGCTGGTTACAGTTACAAGATGTTCTGTATGGTCAGTGTTTTTGAGTGCTATGAATCCCTGTAATCATGGGAGAGGCCCTCTCTGTACAATGAACGTTTGTTGTCAGAGATGTACACACACACACAGACTCTCTCACACACACACTCACACACACACATTTATCCCCTCACCCCATGGGTAATAGAGCTGATCATGTTCTGAATCCTCCTCGCTCCTTTTGCTGCAGTTCTCACGAACATGCAAATGGTGGCACACACTTATGTTGACATGCACGTCAATGCATGTGCTCTGTTTTAAAGTCGTGCATGCGCACACTGCATGTCACCCTCTCTTCTTGCACAGTGGAGCTAGTGTCATGACCGAGAAAAGGAGGGTCAATCGGAGGTCAAAGTCTTATACCGTTAGGGAAAGAGAGCCTAGATTGCATGTATAGTGAGCCATGCAGGAGTCAAGTTAATCACATAGATATGAAGCCAGGCATGCTAGAAAGCTGAAAAACACAAAACTGTATGTTACACACAGACACACAGATAAAGTGTGTGCTAATATGCATCCTCACTGTGTAGTAATTCTTGGTTGCGCTCCAGTGGAACAAGCTCCAAATGATGACCAAAGCCTTGTGTCACTTTGGAGTGTTTGTTCCATGATGCTGTTGTTGTGGTCACTGAAAAATTCAGTAACCTTGTTAGCGAGATTCAGCAGCATTTAACACTTCAAATGAGGTGTACAAACTGAATCATTTGATCCATATTGCTCTTGTTAAACCTGCCCGTTAAAGCTCTGCCTTTTCCTTTTTGTCAAGTGGTTCTTTTTTTGTGTGTGGAAGTATTGTCCAAAAATGTGCATTTTTTTAAAAAAAAAATTAGTCTTCTGGAAGCACATTCTACTCAGTATATCATGCATACATCAGTGGTGACTGTACTACTGTATGTACAGTGATGTCAAAGTAGAGAAGGCCTGCCATCAGCGTCACAACCCATGTGAGCTCTAAAATGGAAGAGAAGCTCTTCTAAGAAGAATCTGTTTAGTTCCTTGTCTAAAATAGGTCATCTCAGTTGCTTGGAGGGGTAAAGGCTGAGTTTTCAGTTTCAGTAAACCGACAGCCCTCTTGTCTTGAATAAAGAGTTTACTAATTGTGATCAGACTTGTTTTATCTACTTTGTGCTCTGTGGGTTCTGACTTTTTTCTGTTGAACCTGGCGCTTATCAAACTTTTAGCTTGTCGTTAATGTAAAGTAGGAAGCTGCTTTTCAAATGGGTGTCTCTGAAATAGATGTAAGTATTGAATAAGTTGTATTTTCTTACCAAGGTGGGTGTCAAGCATTAGATATCTGCTGTCTGTGTTGTAGCACATGCCTACTTACATTCCACTTACAGCAAATAGCTAGCTTACCCATGAGCCAAAAATGATAAGCCTTAAAGAGACACTGGGTCTCTCTCTTACCCATAAACACACACATACACAAGCTGACACAGATAGACACACAAGCTCCTGTGCCACTCTTTAAAGGAATACCATGTAACAACCTCAAGTGTTTGCAAGTGTCAGTTCATAATATCCCTGTGTTTTTTCCCTTCATCTTTCAGGAACAGGGTCACTTCAAAGTTCTCCTGCAGCCGCCCAACGCCACCTGACATTTCCTAGAAGAACGGGTCCATTGCCTGCTCCCAACAAACATGGACTGTTTCCCCATGCTTTATTTTCTGTCGGTAAGTAAGTGGGCCATGCCATTTCAATTTGCGGCATGTGACACGCTGCTACATCTTGCATCTCCCTTCTCTCCCCTCTGTCCACTGACTCACTCATTTATGTGGCACTATCCAGACTTGAACTGAAGGTCCCTATGGGGTACTGGGCAAGGCACGTGCCTGTGGAAAAGCTTTTTCTTATAAATGTGCAGCACAGAGTCCCAGGTTTGGGGCATGGTTTGTTTGAGCATAATGTGTGGGACTGAGACTTCTTATCAAGTTAAGAATTTGCTTAGACCCCAGGGCTGCTTCTTTTATTTGTCTAATTATAGTGGAGGAGACAAGGAGGAAGGGAGATAGTGGGGAGGAATGGCCCTGAGATTCCATTAAAAAAAAAAAGATGGGTTCTTGAGCTAGCTGTTTACCTTTGGAGGATAGAGATAAACTCTAAATGGTCTATCTGATCAGAGACTACTTTACTGTAAACAAGGCAGACTGGACTATTGAAACTAATTAGTCTGCCTTTAGTGGGAACATTTATACAAGAGAAAATAATGGTGTTTTGGATGGAAGGGTAAGACAAATCTTATAGCTGCCTTTCTCTTCCTTTCTTTTCTGTTTACTTCCTATCTGCTCTATTTAGCCCTTTCTTAATCATTTATCTCCCTGTTCCATCTGCTGCTCTCACCAGAGACATCATGATTCCTGGTAATCGAATGCTGATGGTCATTTTAATATGCCAAGTCCTGCTGGGAGAGAGCAACCATGCTAGTCTGATACCTGAAGAAGGAAAAAAGAAAGTACCTGGCCTGCAGGGTCGTTCGGCCGCTCAAAGCCATGAACTGTTGCGGGACTTTGAGGCCACGCTGCTGCATATGTTCGGCCTCAAAAGGCGGCCGCGGCCCAGTCGCTCAGCCACTGTGCCCCGCTACCTGCTGGACCTTTATCGGCTACAGTCGGGGGAGGCTGAGGAGGCCGGAGCACACGACATTGCTTTTGAGTACCCAGAGAGGTCAGCCAGTCGGGCAAACACTGTGAGGGGCTTCCACCATGAAGGTAAGCAAAAAAATAGAAGGGTGTTTGCATCGCATGAACTGCAGAAAAACAATTTTAAAAAGCACAAAACTGAAAGAGGGAAATGTCATTAGTAGGAGGAGAGATGATAAATACGAGTGTCAGCACACAAAACATTACACCACTCTTACAGCAAGGTTGCTGTTGCCAGGCATTCCAATAGTTTTGGTGGTAATGCAGTGCACTGGCATGGGTGAGGCTTGCTTAGTATTCGGGGTTTTAAAAAAAAAACACACATTTCCGACATCCCTTGAAACATGATTGTAAGAGTGCTCCACCCATCTCACCATAACCAAGGAATCTAAGGATGTGGTCACCAAACACTGTCTACAGAGGGGCAAAAAAAAAATCTGCTAGACAAGCTCTCAAGAGCCTAATTTGACAAAGCTCTGTGTGTTTGGTTAGCAGCTGAAGTAAAAGCATACCTCCATATTACTGACTTACACTTCTCACCCCACCCAGGAGAACATGGCTTTAAAAAGCCCGTTCTTGGACGGGAATTGTAGTGTGCTCCTCTCTCATGTCTCCAGTTTATATGGAGGGCTCTTTTAGAAGGACCTTCTTCAACGTACAATTATCTTTAATGCTACTCTGCAGACTTCTAAATAAAGCCCCTACTGCCAACAATGTGGGTGCTGAGAGCAGATGCTTGCAGCTCTTTGGCGAGATGGAAAAATGGCCTCACAAAGCTGGTGTGATAGACAAAGTGGAACATTAGAAGGGTTTCTGTTTATTGTGACTGATCCGTTTTAGCATCAAATGCAGAGGTTTCAACTGGGCTTGGAGAAAGTCCAGTTTGAGTGATCTGTGAAATGTAAGCTGAGTTTGAAAAGATAATGTGTTTGGAAAAGAACAAAAATTATGTATCACCGTTAGTCAGCAAGGAATTCAATTGTAGCATGGCTAACTGAGAAAACTGGGTATAATTTATGGATAGAGAGGGGAGTGAAGAAGAGGGGATGAGTCAGCCTTGATGTGGCTTGCCAGACGTGTTGCTATTGGTAGCGCACGGTGACATATACTCAAATGGTAGCGTAGCAAGGCTAGCAAGAAAAGAAGCTCACCGCCGCTAGTACAGGAACTTCAGCATGTGATGCAATGTGAACGCACGCACATGTGTGCTTGTGCACTGGTTTCTACTCCTTTACAAGCATTTACCCTTCTTCTGCTTTGCTAAACTATGTTAATAATACGCTCTGAAGCCTTCTGAGTGGCAGTTCTCGCTTTCATGGCAGCGCCATTGTATGATGGTATGACTCAGTTGACTGATCTGTCCAAAACATAGGGAGGCACTGCAGCCTGCAGCAGATGGATGATTATGTGAAGAGACATGTTTATAGGCAAGTTAAACTGTGTAACCCCTAACCTTGAATTCAGCAAGTAAAATGGCGCGTTTATTGACTGGGTGTAATTGATGGCATCTCTTTGTTTTTCATAAGTTTCAAAGTGTGTGTTTGTGCCCACTTCAAATCTGATTTGGTTGAGGATTTGAATACGCACCGCGTCCTATCGCAACACCTCCTTTCCCACCGGCTTCAGATAAATGAGATTCTACTGTACTGTCTGACTCCTTAATGATTATTCGTGATGAAAATGATAAATGTCTTAAGTGAATAAACTGCAGAGCTAATCAAAAACACAGCAGGTTTTAATAATGAGAACCACCTGGGTAAGATTAGGGCCTGGGTGTGAAATAACAGGGGTGGATTGAGCAGGAAAATAGTAGACACAACATTCCTTTCCCCAACAATGATGATCTTGCCAGAAATCTGCAGACTGTGCGTGGAATAGGGAGCCTCCACTGTGTTTATACTGTAGCTGTGGTACGTTAATCACCACCCTCCTTGTAATGCATGTTTCAGCAAAGTGCTCAGAGAAAGGCATTGAAAGAAGGGCAGGATAATCCTTAAAGATAGATAAGAAAACATGGACAATATACATTTATGTTCTTGAATACCCTGGATGTCTGTCAAAGTAAACATATTCCCAGTGTACAAAATGATATCTTTACACAAAGAAATGATTTCATATCTAATCATTTTTTAAGAAAGCTTATGATGCATGCGCAGTTTACCAAAAAAACTGAGTGCACCCCTGTGCAAAATCCTTTAAATGTGATGTGAGTCAAAATAAATCCTAAAATCCTAAATAATACAGCTGAAATTCAGTACACACCTGTTATCACTGACGCATAAGTTGGAAAACCTAATAACTGAAACAAAAAATGAGTATACTTGTGATTTCAAATTAGGCTACATGTATTAACTGTCTGTTTGAGCCTCTATATGAAAAAAAGAATTGCCAAAAAAATTGAAAAAATATGATTGTGAGACTTCACAAACACACTTAAACATTCATAATTAGGGGCTATAAACCACTGCTAGAGCCACAGTACCCTCCTCCTAAAATGACACCAGGGACAGTGAGCTGCTTGCACAATCTAGCTTCAGACTTGTCCAGAGAAATGATGTATGCCAGTAAAAAAAAACAAAGAAAAAAAAACAACCTTGCTTGCTCTCCAGCACAGATCTGCAAGACTGAACTTGATGCACATCCAGATGATGATTTTGGGAGCATATTATTTGGTTAGATAAATCCAGGATAAACAATTCCTGGAGAAATTGCATTGTAATTGCTGAAAGTTGCTGCAGCCCTTCTGCATACACATCCAGCAACAGGCTGGGATCAGAACAAACCGTTCAGTGCCGTGATTAGTGGACAATCTTACCTTACCACCTGAGCCATGGCAGCCACAAAGATATTCACTAGAGTTCTTCATGTTTAGCTTTCTCTGAGTTTGCTGCATGGAGTGACATTTAAAAAAAACACACACACATAAGTATACTTAAGGCATACTACTATTGATCAGTCATTTAAACTGCAGTCGGCATAAACCTGAAAAAGCAAAGACAAAGAACTATAATAGACTGCTATCCTGCAGGTCTCACTCTCCATCCTGAGTGTGTTCCCAACAGATAAGCACAGGACTATGTGCTGAGTAATATTTAACTGACATATCAAACCCTTTTGTTAAACATGAAAGCCTTTTCTAACCCATTCATCCCCGACATACTACCACCGTTATAACTGCTGTCTTCATATAACGTTGACTTGAACAGGTCTGAAAGATCCAGTGATTCGCCAAACTCTGGTAGCACATCCTTTGACTCTCAGGGATTCCTCATAAGCTTAGTAGTGACACAAAATAACAAAAATCCACCAGACAGAATCACCAAAAAATATTAATAAATACAGATTTTTAATATTTTTTTAGAAAGTACGGCCTTTTAAGGGTTTATTGCTAACAGTGGCAGCTGGTAGAAAATCAGCATTGTGCATTGAAGTGCAACATTAAAAAACTGATGTTGTGGGAACCAAACTCAGAAATTTTTGCACCCTAAAATGACACTTTGATGCCACATGTGCTTTTCAAGAGCTGTCAAGGTGCCTGACTCTTTAACTTTACAACTTCACATTTTGTTGAACATGCATTTGTCTTAAGAAAAATCGCATTCTGTCTGCTTATTGTGGTTACTTTGCAAAAAGATGCTGGAAAATTGCTGCCCACCCTAGCTTCAAATTTAGACAAAACCTAGTAATATTCATTTCATCCTGTCACTGGCAACTGGTAATAACAGGATGTTGATAGAACTCACTAATGGTAAAAAAAAAAAATTACTGATATAAATATTATAGAAAAAGTAAATCTTGGTAGTCAAACATGTAGCGACGTTTGATAACATATAAAAGCAAACATTCTGCTGTTTAACTGAGGAAATTACTATAAACTGCAATTTTGAATCAGGACACTTAAAAGATATTGCACATATTCCATACTCTTGCTAGTTTTCTTCTCAGGATGCATAAGTCTATTTTACATACTTTCAAAATTATGGAATTTCTTAGCTAAGCTTACAGTATTTTTTTTTTCTTTCTGTATTTCAGAGCACATGGAGCGGCTACATGAGCTGGATGACGGAGGACCCATGCCCATTCGTTTTATGTTTAACCTCAGCAGCATCCCAGAGAATGAGCTTCTGTCTTCCGCAGAACTGAGGCTCTACCGTCATCAGATTGATGAGGCCATTGCTGACACTATCTCAGACAACCAGGGGCTTCACCGAATAAACGTGTATGAGGTGCTCAAAGCCCCCCGACCCGGGCAGCTGATCACACAGCTTCTGGATACGCGGCTCGTGTGCCACAACGTGTCACGCTGGGAGAGCTTCGACGTCAGCCCCGCCGTGCTGCGCTGGACTCGTGAGCGCCTTCCCAATTACGGGCTGGCTGTGGAGGTTCTGCACCTCAACCAGACTCCACACCACCAGGGCCGACACGTTCGCATAAGCCGTTCCCTCCACCAAGAGCCTGGTGAAGACTGGGAGCAGCTACGCCCCCTCCTGGTAACCTTTGGTCACGACGGAAAGGGTCACCCGCTGACTCGCCGGACCAAGCGCAGCCCGAGACAGCGGGGCCGTAAGCGCAACCGCAACTGCCGGCGCCATGCGCTGTACGTGGACTTCAGCGATGTAGGCTGGAATGACTGGATAGTGGCGCCTCCTGGTTACCAGGCCTATTACTGCCACGGGGAATGCCCCTTTCCTCTGGCAGATCATCTGAATTCAACCAACCACGCCATTGTTCAGACACTGGTGAACTCTGTGAACAACAATATTCCCAA
This sequence comes from Tylochromis polylepis, assembly GCA_015107715.1. Classification (NCBI taxonomy): domain Eukaryota; kingdom Metazoa; phylum Chordata; class Actinopteri; order Cichliformes; family Cichlidae; genus Tylochromis; species Tylochromis polylepis. The sequence continues at coordinate 50,223 of VVHJ01033950.1, forward strand.
GGCCTGCTGTGTGCCAACAGAGCTCAGCGCCATCTCCATGCTCTACCTAGATGAACATGATAAGGTGGTGCTAAAAAACTACCAGGAAATGGTAGTGGAGGGTTGCGGCTGCCGCTAACGCACAAACGTACTAAAATGTGGGCATGGACTGCGGCACTGAAAAAAGCAACACGGGCGCTAAAAAATTGGAAGGTCTTTACTCCCAAAAATGTTCACTTGGACCCTTATTTATAACTTTTATGAGGTGTATGTTTGTCTCACTCTTTTTCTTTGACTATATCATATATTTTGACAAAATATATATTTATATCTACATATTAAAAATAAATAAATAAAAATAAATCCTTATTTTAAACATAAAAAAGCTGTACAACTTTTCATAATGTACATTAGATTGTATAAGGTTTTTTGTTTTGTTTTGTTTTGTTTTGTTGAAAAATAGTAAAAACTCTAAAAAGTAAAGTTTATTTACTGGTAATATTTATTGCTTTCATATTATATATAGAAAAAAAATAAAAATATGAATTGCTTCCAGTAACACATCCAGTCATATCACATGATGCATCCTTTGTGTAACTGCATAAATTAGAGCACTGCGTGAGTTTGTCACAATGGTGAATTGTACATTGGTTTTAATTAAGCAGTTCGACATCAATCTGATTATTTTGAAAAGGCCCTTAAAACAAAATCACAAAGGTAAAAACTTCATTGTATATGTAATAACAACAAAAAGGAGTTAATAAAAAATACGATCTGACCTTAAATCTCCTATTACTTTTGTAATCTGGATTTAAACATGAGGGCGAAATTTCTCCCCGTGGCACGTTAATTGCAGTGTAATCACTTTTTACTAAAACAAAAGAGACAAGCACAGAAATCTCTCTGTTTTGTCTTTGCCAAATAAAAGAATGTTTGGCTTGTTATCCACTATCTCGCCAGCTTTCAATGGATTGCAGCTCATCAAAGGAAGAGTAGAAAGCTTTTAAACTGTGCTTCTGCATTTTTTTTAAAACAATATAGTAAGTTTTTTGTTTTGTTTTCTCAGAAGCAGTATGCCATTTCACAGCACATAGGGGATTAGGGTTAGGGCCTTATTGCTCTCAAATTTCACTTTTATGTCAATTAGGCTAACATGTGGTGGTTGGATACTTGCTAATTCAATTGCAGTTGAGATGGGTTATTCAGACCAACTGTGTGAGAGTGATTCTATTGTTCCTGACATCCCCACATTGGGGGCATGATTGTGGCTGATGCGCCCTGCCCTCATACAAGGCGGCTGAGTCCTCAGAAGAATCAAAGGTTAGACACTCTGTCTCCTGCCTTTGTCTTCAGCGGCTCATGCCGGCAGAGCAAAGACGCCTGTCTCCAACCTGTGCCCCATCACACAAAAGGCTTCTACATCACTTATTTACAAGCTGACAGCTGTCCCAAATTATGTGATAATGTTTAGGGAGAGCGTCTCCTTTGAACTGCTGGGGGGACTTTGGCTGTGCATTGTTGCCTAGATAGTGTCCTGTACATATTCATCTCTGGCAAACCCCTGTGCATTACTTAAATGCATAAAGAACAGTATAATTGCATTTAAAGGGTTTTTAATTCATGTTTTTTCTAAAGTAACCTTTAAAAGTAACTTAAGTCAGGAAAACAATGGACAGAAAATACATTTTTTTCACAAAAAACCCATAACTGTTAAGCTGAATCAACTAAATCAGGTATGATGTTATTTAATGATAAAAGACAAGTTTGTTAGTTTTTACTACTGGAGCATGTGCAAGCCCTGAGGCACTCCAATTGCTGCTGGACGTCTCTTTGATGCTTGCATATCTGCCTCAAAAAGGGGTGACTCCTAAAGGAGTGGAGGACGTTGAAGAATTTAATTTTGAAGTGGCTGAAGGCAGAGAAGAAGGGCTGCAGGAGGACGGGAGGTATGTATGTGTGTGTATGTTTGCGCGCATGTGTGTGTGTGTGTGTGTGTTTGCATAGAAGGGGGTTGTTTTTAGCAACTTGATAGTACAATTACAACATTTCAACTGATCTTCCCCCTAAAGTTGAGATAACATTAGCTAGTTATGGTAATCATCTTGCCTGTTCATTATTTCACTACACAAAGAGCATGCGTGTCTATTAAAATGCCAGAGAGAGGGACATTTATGTAAGCTCAGCAAAATTTGTGAGGTTAGCATTTTGGTTAACACCAACCAGGCCCTTAAAATGTATATTTGGTGGCGGTGAATCAACCTTTACAGAACCTTCAGCAGCATCATGCCTCAAGTCCAAGAAGCTTCACTGAGTGCAATCAGCCACATAGTAGTGAAGACTTCGTGAGTGTGTATTAGCATGAATGGAGGTAAAGGGTGTGGGGGCCAATTAAAAAACAAGTCCTTTAAAACAGATTGAAGCTTTTGTCATTCCTATGTGACTTGCCCCTCTGCTTCCTGTAAGTACTCATTCTCACGCAATTACAGGTGAGTCATTATGCAGGAGGTCTATTGACACTGCACAACTAATTGACTGGGTGAAGTCTTCAAAAAGCTTTTTATTTGGACATTCCACCATAAAGTGAGCCGTGTGTTTACAGACAGCGAACCCTCCCACAGGAACAAAGGAAGATGATCCTTGCTTACATTGCCTTGCTGCAGTGGGAGCACGCCATACCTCTATCTCTAATACACCCCCCCCACCACCACCACTGCCACCACCACCACTGCCACTGCCACCAGTTACAAGATTTTAGTGACTTGAATGTGTTTCAGTGTGTCTTTTAGATAAGTCATGTGACTCTGCTTCTAACAATCACCTCCCTTTGAGAGGACCAGTAAAGGACATAAAGCTACTAGAACATTAGCCTTTAACTGTCCATTGGTGGAGAGACAAAAGGCTAGAAGTATTTCACAGTTTATATTTGTCTCAGGCCTGAGTCATTTTTGTGGACCAGGCCCCAAGCTGGCTGGGAAATTGACGCTAAATAACATCTCATGTCAAAAAAATCCTAACTACCCCACAAAGTTCTAACTCAGAATCTAGTCTGGCCTGTCTGACTTGCAGTCTCATACAATGATACGTCTATATTACCTTACTTTTTATAGCAAATGTTTGAGTGCCACAGTATTCTATTTTACTATTATTTCACTTATATACTTATTATTTCACTCTTAACAGTCCAGTAGGCCTAGTTTACTGTGGCCATACTGATGTATAGTAGGTAACAGCAGCAGTAGTAAACGCTATATTCAGGCAGAGCTTTCATTAAGGTGATTAATATCAATTGTGTGTGACACCAAAATAGCTTTAATATAGGTCTGTGCTTAAAAATTCAATATTCACTATCAAATTACGTAAAACGTATTCAAAGAGCTACAAATACTCTACGAAACCAATTAAAATTTACTATTTTGGATTCAATTATATATCTTTCTTTTTGTTGTGGTTTTTATCTTCCATTCACACTAAAGCTATAAACCAGTGTGGCAGAAATTTAGCCACCGTGAAAAAAGTAAAATAAAATCAAAAGATTTATTCTCTTCGCACCATCGCTAAGATCAAATTGCACTACACTGGCCCATATTGCAGCATAAACTAGGAAACCAAGATTTCCAGAAGTCAGTTTAGCTCTGTTTAGTCTTCATTTTGTACAGCCAACCATAGCTAATACTGTTATAGTTGGCATTCTTCATCTTTTTCCAGTTAAGAGACATTATAAAATTATCCAAATCAAGCATGAAAGTAGTTACTTGATTGGTAGTAAACTTGTCCAACAAAAAAAAACAAACAAGATACCTAAAATGCCTGTTGTCTGTTAAAGTTAATTAAAACTAAAATAACACAAAGTAGTTGAGAGAGAACAGAGGTTTAATCTTTTGACGCCAGGTAAACTGTTTTGAATACCTTGTTAATCTATCCATTCACAACAGAGCCATGCATAATGGTTGCAATGCACAGTTTGGCACGTTGGCAAGTTTTGTGGATGCCAAGTTCAAGACAAGTTCAAAAGAGAACTTTTCAGAGCAAAACCTTTCTGGGATTACCTGAATAAACACTGTTGCTTCTGCATATTTTTGAAAATAAGTGCTGATTTAACATTTTTCAAATATCATGTAAAAGCCTTGAACACCACAAAGAAGACTAGCTCACCTCTGTTTTATTGAGGTATTGGCAGAAGTTTGAACAGATCAGATCTCCAAACAGCATCTAAAACCACAACTATCTGCAGGGTGAGCCAGACTACTAACACTCGGGACACAATATACAGTTTTGAAAATATTTTTATGGAAAGTACTGCACGAAAAGGCTTTGTATATAAAGAAAAAAAACAGCTCTGGTGCTCTATAATATGAAATGTTGGACTGGAAATATTAAATGAGTCCACACATTAAGGGACAGGGTTTACAGTGATGTGCTCTCTTATTCTGTTGTCCTGAATCAAGAGGGGCTATCATGGTGACAGCTCATGTCAGTGCTGCTCGAGGTCAGGGCCTCTTGTTTCACCCTCTCACTCATACTTCCACACACGTGCATAGAAATGCACGCATATTCTTTATACTCTTTTCAGGATATATCATTTTTACACAAAAGGGCACACAAACACACATTCAGGTTTGAAACTTTAGACCCTTCCCGCTATCCATCTGTAGGGGTTATCTGTGTGACACCTCCTCTCACCCTGTCTGTGACTCATCTCCACTCATCACACACACCTCTGCACTGGCACATGGCAGCTGGGACACTCCATGGTGCATTAAAGGGGATAAGACTGTCATCGGTGGAACAGTTTGACCTTGGGGTCACTGGCACAAATGCATGCATGCACAGACACATGATGAGTACACTGGAGGTACTAACAGGTAACAGCAGAGGAATATTTTACTTGTTAGGGATCAGACTCAGGTGAGTAAGAACATTTAGGATAAAGAAAGGACAGCTATTGCTATGAAAAGATGTAAAGTAAATACATACATGTAAGCATACCTTCTTTTGCAGATTTGGCAACTCCGATTTTCATCTGATCATTCACTGAGGCTGTTAATGCCTTTGTTATCTGTCAGTTGTGTTATAAGAAGAAAAGAAATCAATGGAGCCTTCTCAAAGAAGGCTTAATACTGTCTGCTGACTGTGTGATTAGAAAGAGAGTTGGATACTTGCATCTTGACAACTGTTGCCAAACAAAGCTCACAGGAATTGTGGGTCGGGGGGGGGGGG
>VVHJ01033950.1:55438-82207 GCA_015107715.1 Tylochromis polylepis
GGGTCTCTGAGTTACACACTGACTCCGTGATTAAACCCCCTCAGCAGTTGTTTCTCTCACCGGCCTCTCGGCCTTGGAAGGGCCCACAGTGGAAATTTCCATTTGTCGAAGAAACCACGCGCAGGTTTAAAATTTGGTGTCAAGTGCCAGTGTCGCTGTGCGGACGGAATGCTTCTTTTGTGGGCGAGTCTCTGGTGTAATTTCGGGCAGGGCAGGGTGTCCCCGCAGTAGGTCTTTCTTCCTCTGGCCCTGTGCAGTTTCATTAGATACGGCTAATGAAAAGATGGCTGGCCCCGCAGCCTGGCCTCCCGACAGTCTTCTGGCCTGTATTTAGAGCTCCTGCCTTGCATCTCCAACTGAACAGGTGTGCTGGCTGGCCCTGCAGCACTACACCAATGAGCTGAAAACACGTTTCATCCTCATCTGCTCCAGGCTTTGGAGAGTTATTTTCACAAGCTCATTTCACAACATTATTTTCATTTAAAGCAACTTGTTCAAGATTTTCTTCCCTTTCCTAAACACACAAAAAAGATGCCTCCCTTTGTTTTCTGTTAGAGCAAAGATACTTATTTCCTCTTCATGAAGCCAAGAAGGCCAAACCAAGAGTATGAAATAAAAACGTATTTCTGTTATTTGCTATTTGTAATTTGGTATACATTATTATTTTCTTCCTGTTTCTCTACCTTGAGAATGGCTTCTTAACAGCCCCTCTTCCACTGAGACATCTCTCAGGTCCTGTGTCAGAGCTCTGCTGGATTGAAATGCTATTTTATGCCATTCAAACTTTATTTTTGGCATTTTTCATAGATTCAGCTAAGGAAATGGGAATAAATGATGTGTTTTTGCTGCTAGTAACAAAATGCCTAAATATGCAATTTAAAACAGATTCTTTTCTAAGTTGCCTTTATTCATAAGACTTTATTCATAATTACAATGCATCTTCATAGGTTCCGTGCCTGAGTGGATTTTGGGACTTCTTTCATTTAGATATTGCCTGAAAACAACTTTATTCTCTTTTGCATCATATTACATTAAGTGTTTGTTCTTTATTCCTAAGTATATATAAGGTAGTAAATTAAAGACCATGGGTTAAACAGAAGCATAGTTCATGTAACACTCTGAAAGCTTTGGCAAGCTCAGAAATTGTTAAAAGCCGCCTGTAATTAGATAAAGCTGTTTATGCACAACTGCTCCATCTCATTCTCTCATTTCCTTCTCTATGAAACACCAAATTGGCTTTCACAACGACAATAGTTGATATACAGTATGGTGTCATCTGATGACTTCTCATTGTTTTGCTCAGGTTAGTTACAGAAGCCTATTTTGGCTACAGGCAATGTCTCTCTTTCAGGTTAATATATATCTGAAAAGAGAACCGGTGTTTGAGTGAGGCACGGCTGGAGTTCGATCTCTGTGTTTATTTGCTAACAGACTCCCTCTGTGTTCATACGCTGACCCTTTTGTGTGGCACTCTGGGAGGCAGGTGGATTGTGCCTCGGGCTTGCAGGCTACAGTTTGAAAGCAACAACGTGAAACTGGAGATGTAACATGACCCTGAGGCAATTAGGCCCACAATGAGGACGTTTTTTTCGCATTCACCCCTTTTGTATTGCTAACTAGTATTTAAGAGGAAATAAAATGAGGAACCTTGGGTGCTTTGGCAGTGAGACTGAGGAAAATGTACAACCAGGTGATAAATCAGCAACAGTTTTTGTTCCTGAGCAATGGCTACTTGTTGTACATAAGTGAGGAAAATCCATAGAGCTCACCTTTGAAGTTGCCCTACCTTGTTGTCCTGCACTTTTTTGAAGCGTGCGCATAAGCTGTTCAGAAACTGACTTTGGTGTTGAGAAAGGTGCAGTGAGGGAGAGAAGCAAGAGACCCTGTAGCTCCTTCCCTCCTCCTTCTCTCCCTCCTCCCTTTTAGTTGCTATATACCCTTCCTTGAATGGAGTGTGTCTACCGGATCTGCCCAGGATGAAATGTCATATCTTAGACTGATCCTTATCTCTTAATCGCTTCCTTTGTCTCCCATGATTCCTCAGACCCTCCCTAACTTGCCTCCTCGGACTCTGGCCTTTGATGTGTCAGCCACAGTTAGGGACGCTGGGGGTGGGATATTTGTGGTGTGTGCATGCGTGTGTGTTTTAAAGTGGCGGTCTGGTTCTGCTCTGAGCTAACAAAAGCCCCAGAGGTTATCAAGATTCTGTGGTGAAGGAGACCACTAGAGATGGCTGTTGTTGTGCTAAGTTGGTGCTCCTGCAGCTTTTGTACAGCTAAATGCAAAAAGATGGCATGTGTGTTCTAGCCTGTGTACATATGTATGTTCAGAATATTTGTGTGTGCTGTAGGGCAAGAGTAATGTGTAACAGTGATGTGTGTATGTCTGGGTGCACATGTGCATCTGTATGACTCTACACAGGGTAAAATGCTAATCTGATGACACATGAGCCCCAAAACTTTCTCTAGGGCTACAAGCAGATGTTTGTGCTCTATGGGTCACAGACAGTCAAATGTGAAACAAATGTTGGTAACACCACAGCCCGAGTGAATAAAGAATAATAAAAATAAATAAATAAATAAAAACACACACACACACACAACCCGCTGATAGAGCCAATACCAAAACCTTTTCACTATACACTAGTTTTAACAATTTAGTCTGGGAAAGTTGTGATGTTTCTATCATACATTCATAGACCATATCAAGGTCACTCTTTCGAGGATACCAGTGTTCACATTTTGGACAGAGAAGACAGATGGTTTGAGCTAGGAGTGAAAGAAGCCATCTCTGTCCACTGTGAACGACCATCTTTGAACAGAGGCGGTGGCTTACAACACCAACTGTCTGCCATCTATAATCCAGTTTTGAGATCCCTTCCCAGACGCCTTAACGCCCACTCACTTCCTGGGCCGTTTCAACTCAGGAAATCACATGATAGGGTGGGGCTAGGTTTCACAATGGGTTCACCCGAAACCTTGGCTGATTGTGACCCACACCCTTTTTCACACCTGGGCTCGTGTGATTAGGTAGAGGATAAGTAGGGGGTCCATGACCCTCTTGGGGACACTCCCATAGGGCTTTAAATCTGGGACTCTCCACCATTTGCTCTTAGAACCAAAGAAGCTTCTCGGATGAGAGGTGAAAAGTCTTCAAGGAAACTTAAAGAAGTCCAGACGCTTTTCTTTCCGAGCGCCTTAGACTCTATCATAGATTATTTACATCTTGGAACTAAAATGAGCATGAGTGGTATATCTCTAACCAGTTATTTGAACCATTTTTAGCACTAAGAGCGGTCTGTTGGTATGCGTGTCTGCCACTCTGAACTGAACTGAATGGTGGTCATGGTCCTCAGATGACAAATCCTAATTTTCATCTTGAGCCACCAGCAGTTTTTTGTTTTTTTGTTGTTTTTTTGTGAGAGTAGCAACAAATGCTGCCCCAACTGTCCTGACTTAAAGGTGTTTAGCACTAATATTACAGATGTTAGCATGCTTATAAACCCATACATTCTAAATGCCAATATCTTAGCATGTTATCATGCTGATATTTTGTTTTAACTCAAAGCTCTGCAGTGCCTAAGAAGTCTACAGCCTCAGCTGCTGGGTGCTTGGCACACTTTTTCATGCTGCAATGACAGAGGTGTGGGCCTGGTCTAACTTCTTAACTGTTTTTCCACTTTATATTTACATGTAACCATTTTAATCTTGACACAGATATGACAAAATATTGTTCAGTTCTCCCAGTTGAAAAGGGCTTCATTCAGTGAACTGAACAAGTTTCCATATTAAGTTTTAAACTAAAGATTTATATTAGCTCAAATGATCATTTTAGAGTTAATTTTACTTGGTTTCTGTACATAAGCAGAATTTTAGGTTTAAAGCATTTGAGGAGGGTTATCGATTTTTTTTCCTGTCACTGTTCAAACTGATTCAGACCCAGTTGGTGGAAACACTAGTAGAAAGAAAATCCTACTGATGTGACGTACAAATGTAAAGATGAAAAAACATATACTTTATTCTTTATTTAATGCACTATATTCAGAGGTTAAAGTGGGCTATAGGTATCCGGAACAGCATTCAAGGTGCAGATGTCAATAAGTTGCGGCCCGGTACTGCAGAAGAGGACCAAACATACACAGAGTAACATTTTTAAGTGGTGAATCATTTTAAAGATAATTCCAAATACAACATTTCTAACAGCTCGTCAATTATTTGCAGACAAATGAAATGTTTCTTTGCAGTTTGTTTTTTGCTAGCTAAAGGTGCAGTTGCTGTATTTACCACAAGGAGAAAATAAAGGGTAATGTGTGCTACATTCACTCTCAGAGATGGAGAAAGACATAAGAAAGAGTGTACAGGATCCTAATAATCCTTTGTTATAATACAGTAATAAAACACAAGGCTCATTTAGCTTTGCACAAAACTAACAGGAAAAAAAATGTACTTTTATTCTCAGAGTCTGTGCTTTTCACTTTTACTTAAGTAAAGATGATTTAGTACTTCAAAATTTACCAGAATATTTTTTTTAACACAAGTATCTGTACTTATTCTGCTTACATGACGAATGCTTGTACTTTTGCCACATCTTGCTTCAGCGTGACACGATTTTCCTTGAATAGCAGTTCATGAACCTGGACGTTTTCTTGTTTTGAATAAAACAAAAGAAAGATGTGTGAAAGAGGGGAAGGTATGTTGGCTCTGTGAGGTCAAATGTACTGCAACCTAAGAAAACACCGGCAAACAGAAAAACACTGCAAAAGCACACAAAACACAACAGAAGCTAGAAAAAACAAAAGCTTGCAAAATACAATGAAAGTGAAGTTGAACAAAATATAATAGATGTAGAAAAAGCAAAAACAAAAGCTCAAAAAGCTTCTTTTCAGTGTGTCTCAGTGCAATTCTTTGCACGTTTTGGTCTCTGTATCTTCCACAGTTGTTCCGTCAGATTATTGTCTCCCCTAAATCACTTCTGTTGTTCTGTTCTGTTTGTGAGCTTTTGGTTCTTTGCTACTTCCGTTGTGTTTTGTGTGTTTTACCAGTGTTTTTCTATTTGCCACTGCTTCCTTAGGTTGCAGTCCATTTAACCTCTCAGGAGTATTGTAGAAAGGAGGAGGAAAAGGAAAATACTGATAAGCAGAACAAAGTAAGGCCTGTAATAAAAGATGTATGCAACAGCTCAGTCGTCTGACAAAAGATACAACTTTTAATGTCAAATATCTGAAGAACTCTCAGTGCTTTTTTATTATTTTTAATCCTTTTTCTTCATTTATTGTTTTATACGAACATCATACACATTTTATGTTAATTATTTTCATTGATCCTCAACAAAGTTTTTAATTCTTTTAATGTAAACATGCATTGGAATGAAACAGAAAACATCAGGCAAAGTGAGAACAGACAGAATTTTTTTGGACTTCATGTGGGGGGATTGCATCAGGGTTATCAAATAATTTTCATTGTATTGGAACATCTGAGAAAAAGCGAGACAGAGAGAGGAGAGCTTTTTTGAAAGGGCTTGTATCATCGAACACATCTTCAAATATGTAGGCATGTCTTTGAACATTTTATTGTGTATGGGTGGAAAATATATGTGTGTATCCTATCATAGCTCATTGTTGTCTGGTGGGCTCATTTTGCCCATCCGACATCCGGAGGTTCATTCTTTGGTCCTAAAGGAATCTTGGGTTGAAGCCAGGGGTGATGGGGGCACATTGTCTGCACCCTCTGGTGGCAGGATGCAACAGCACAACCTGCCCTTTGTGTGTGCACGCTCTGAAAGGGTGTTTGTTCGTCTGCGTGTTAATCTGGAGACAGCATAAGAACTTGCTTCCTCAGATGACAGCACAATACTCTGTGTTTGTGTGGGGAGGCCACCCAGCATAAGTTGCATATCCTGACAGAGACAGGAGACATGGCTTACAATTAGAGGTTTTTGTTTCAGTGAAAAACATGATTCATTTTAGTGAAAGAGCACGGCCTTCACTGGGTCCAGAGCCACCTGGAGAGTTCAATAGGGTAAGGGAGAAAATGTCATCATATTATTTAACACCATATAATGATAAGGCCATCACAACCACCTGGTATGTAGCCAAATCATGGATGGATTTCTACAAAAGGGCCAGCAATGCTCCAATCACTGGTATATCTGTGTGTTTGCACATCCATACAAGTATAAAGAGAACATAAGCCAGCATTTACAAGCTCCCTTCATTGCAAGTGACCGTCAGAAGGCTGTTTGTTGATCTTGGCATGAATGTCCACAACTGTATATATTTAAGCCTGGATTCTGGGGCATGCATAAGTGAGATCATGAACATATGGTCTAAGCAGTAAACGCGTGCAGGCGTGAGCCCTGAGGGACACCATGGCTTTGTAAGTGAACACTGATCATATGCTTCAGATATTATTCCCCTGACATTTGTGGAAAAATCTTGCTCACTAAGTTCTTAAACCTACGACCGAGCTAGTGAGAGACAAACAAGGATATCCAACAACATGCATTTGGATTATTATGAGTTTTTCTTGGGAAAGTAGAAAGGGTTCTTTCTTTATGTGAATGACCAGTACTTCTTTCCTGCTTGAATGATTATCATTCTTTCTAACTAAAAAGCTGGAGAGATTGTAACTAGTGACACTGTGCTACTCAAAAATATGTTTATATTAAAGAGACAAAACAAATTAAAATCCTTACAAATGATGAACAGACTTAATAAGCTTAAGGTGAAGTCTCCACATCTTATGACAGCACACCTAAACAAGAAAATATTGAAGCTCAACCATGTCAGTTTGCAAGCCAACCAGAAATGTCACCTGATAAAATTGATCTTCCTTTTTCCAGCAGTGATTTGTAAAAGTTTGAATAGGTTTCTATGATAATGTGCCACCACGTCGCAACCTCCAGTACTGAAAAATGAAGCCAGAAAACCAAAAACTACAGTTCCTGGCTCCAAATATGAGTCAGTCCCATAGAATCCCACATTAAAATGCTCAACCTCACAACAGAAATAAACATGTTTATGGCCCTGTATAAAATGGTTTTGTTCTCAAGCTAATATAGCACTTCATAACAACTATAAACTTATTTCAGTTGCTCCTTTATTCACAAGAGTTCACTACAGGACATGGATCTGCATTGGTACAGGTTTTTATATCATATCCTGCCTGATGCAACTTTTTAAGTACTCGCACTTCCTCGCAATTTTGAACTGGGGATTTCTCAAATGTTGGGTGACTATGTTAACCACTACACTATATGGAGCAAGGGACAAAAGTGGTGTTGTGGAAATATATTTCCATTAAACTGGCCATGCAACGTTTGTTTAAACAATAAAGTAGCTTGCTGTATTTAAGTATGCAGTATGTGTAGTTTAGGTAAAGGGTGCATCTAGTACACACAATGAGCAGGCACACACACAAAATAAAATTACATACAGCAGAGCACAACACAATTTTCGGGCAAGCAGTCAGCACAACATGTGCCACGTCATATGTGAAAGGGTCTTAATATTTCCTTATACTATAATGATATGTCTTTTTTCTTCAAGGCCTTGAGTTATGAGTGCACTTGTTGCCAAATGCAGGGGTCTGATTGGTTAGGCCTTTTTATTTGCATGCTAAAATATGGAAACTCAAACTTGAGCCAAAAATGCAAATTTGTTCAATTAAATTATGCGATTGGTGTAAACAGCTGGATCAAAATATAGTTAAAATAATTAAAAAATATAGATATAATTTTCTGGACAGTTAAAGCAAAGAGAAAGAGAGAGATGGGAAAGACATGCAGCGAAGGACCACAGGTCAGACTCAAATCTGGGCCACTGCTCTCCAGCCATGCAGCATGTGGTCACAACTGGTAGCAGACATCAAGTCATGTTTAAGATGATGACGCTGATTAGAGTCACTCACTGAATTTTACACTTTTATAGTAGCTTTATAGTGTCTAGGGGTTGGAAAACAGCCATACAGCTTGTGAGACATCTGCTTATATTTGGTTGAATTCAGCTGACTAAATCCACAAAGAGCTTTGAATACTGGAGTAGCTTCACATGTCCTCTGATCACAGCCTACAGAAAGAAAAATGTACTGGAGTTCACAAAACAAGTTATTATATGACTTATTTCTAAGTAATTCTTTTCCCCATGGTGCACTACTACACCCAATCTTTGGTTTCCCCCACCTGCCAGATCCCACTTTAACCCCTGGCTAAGATGAATGTTATGAAACTGAACATTTTCCCTTTGAAGTTTTCACAAAATTACCTTTCTTGCAGCATTTTGTTTCCCCAGGACTGAGTGACTGTGAAGACGTGGAAAAGAGGAAAACACTGAAAACATACAATTAAACATTTGAGCCAGTAATAAAAAGGCAGAGGAACAGTCACACCAAACAAACAGACATGTTGCCTTGGAAATGAGCAAAGCCCCTGCTGAGGTGGTGCACGTGTGCCATCAAAATGAGCTATATGTAAAAAGTAAAAGATCACTACAGGAAAGAGTTGTAATGGCTGACAGACGTGGAATGAGCGAGAGAAACAAAATTTTTCTTGTGGTTCTGGGGTCCTGCAAAAGTCTGAGGGAAGGTAGAGAAGAATACCGTACTAATTAAGTCCAGGCTATCACAGTGGATGGTCTGTTCTATTGGACACAGCAAGGGGATTTACAAAATACTTCCAGTTATTTGTCCTTTACGTTTGGGAAAGGATGTACACACTACTCACGTCACCTGGTATTCACATGTGCTCCTGCCACATGCCAACCTTATGCTACCTGCGATCCAACGTCTAATAATAGATGAAACTACTCAGAGATGAAAGATAGAGTTTTTTGAAATGGTATAAAGAATTTGCTCTTAAAGGGACAAGCACAAATTATGGGAGTCAATACGGTGATATCGTAAGACGACACATAACTCAAAGCTATTTAGCAACATGTAACTATATTGTGTGTGTGTGTGGTTGTATTTCTTTTTCTGTGTGAGTTTGTGAGAGGCTCCCGGCCATAGCTGTGCCCGGAAAGGCTTGGACCACAGCCAGTCATTAGGAAGTCAGGCTGTCTGGTGTGCATTATAGCTTGGGTACAGTAACTCTTACAAGCAGAGGATGCTCTCAAATCAGGATGATGAGAACAAGAAGGAGGGGAAAAGAGACTGAAAGAGAAAAAAATATCATATCTGTGTCAGATATCTGTGATTTAGAGAACTTTACAGGTATCTTTAAAAAAACAAAAACAAATTAGGGATAAAACACATTATAGATTTTAACTGTAGTAAATTATTATTTGTTTTAGGATTTGTTAAATGCTCTTGACACCTGGGAATAAGGAATGCAAAGAGCTGAACAGGTGAAAAGGTAGTGGGAGTGCTTTGAGAACACAACAATATTTTTCACGTAGTGATGGAAAACACCCGTGTAAGCTCTGATGGAAGGGCAAGTGTGTGGCTATATGATGCAATGCTGCTTATAGACACACAGTGGGATAGAGCCCCAGCTGAATCAGTGCTGCAATGCTAACCGCAACGGAAGTTTTGACTGCAGCTCTCAACAATTTGACATGTTTTGGTGTTCCATGTCAAATAAGTGTTTACATTACCTCTGTTTAGGTTTGGACATAACATCAAATGGACATGATTCAGCCCAGAACATACGTAGAAAGTCAAACTGAGAGAAAAGGAAAAAGATGTGCAGTGTAGCATACAGGCAAAAGACTTTAGGATGAACAAAAAGAAAAGAGAGAGTGTTCAGTGGACATGGAAAAAAAATATGAATGGTATTTGGTGAGTACCTCCAAATGAGTTCTAACAGAAAGCCTTATGTAACACTGGAACAGCTGGTTCCTGTGCTTTGTTGTTCACCTTTTAGACTTTCATACAGCACACCATAAGACAAGCAGCAAACATCTGCACTGATCTAGACTGGATTATCTTTTAACAGTACATTCTTTCTCCAGGGTTGTGGGTACATACCCACAGTGCATGATCATGATACAAAGTCAGCAGCCTACTGTGTGTTTGCCATAAGTGAAATAGCTGATTGGTGGAACTTTATAGATCATTCAAGCCTCATTCACCCAGTAATACAGACATTCACGCAAGGATTCAGTATCTTGACTAAGAACGCTTCAGCACTGGCGTTTCGATTGGTAGATGACCTACTCTACCTCCTGAGCCACAACTTTCTCGAAGTGATCCATATCTATGAGATAGTTAATGAACAAATAAATTGCTGAAGTAGTCTGTGCGACAGGTTTCACACCTAACTTGTCAGATATGGAGTGACTCTAGAGTAAAAGTAGGACAGCAACCTCTTAGATAAAAAATGAGGGTTGCCCAGTGATTGCATTGATTTTTTTTTTGTCATTCTTTGACTGATTGCATGCAATCTGAGTGTTAGAATGAGGTTCTTTTTATGAAATGCTGTGTTAGTTTTATTCAAGATGTAATGGGACTCAACCCTTCCAAAAAGTTCAACTTTTGTTTCATCAGTCCATACAACATTTTCACAAAAGTCTTGGGGAGCATCTATATTTTGGGGGGGAAATGGGAAACAAGCCTTGTGTTCTGGTTTTGGTCAGCAGTGGTTTTCTCCTTGAACCCATGAATGTCATTTTTGCCCAGTCTCTTTTTTTTATTGTTGAATCATGAACTCTGACCTTAACTGAGGCAAGTGAGGCCTGCGGTTCTTTAGCTGTTCTTCTGAGTACGATGTGCTCTTGGAGTAATTTGGTAGGCCAGCCACTTTTAGGAAGGTTTCCTCTGTCTTTGAATAATAGCTCTCACTGTGTGTGAATCCCAAAGTCTTAGAAATAGCTTTATAACACTGTCCAGACTGATAGATGTCAATTACTTTGTTTCACAGCTGTTACTTTAGATCGTGGCACGATGTGCTGCTTTTTAATCTTTTAATCGACTTCACGTTCTCAAACAGGTTCTAATTAAGTGATTTCTGCATCAAATGTCAGCAGATTTCTGATTATCACTGATTTATCACTGTTAATTGCCATATTATCACAGACAAATTGCATGTAATTGCCTACCAATTCAGTGACAAACTGATAGCAGCCTGACTCCGTCTTATTGCCATTTTATTACCATCTTGATGACTAAAGCCACTTTGAAGACAGCAACTGACTGTGAGTGTTCGCTGTTTACAACAATGGCCATTTCACCAGACAAAAGCTTTTTTTCCTGGTAAACATGTCTCCCCTTTAGCTGCTGGTCTCCACAGTTAAAATAGTATTGCTTTTGGGTTGGAAAAAAAAATGCATATGAGTCATTGCTGTTCATCATTCAGCCACAAAAATTCAAACAGATTTTGGTAAGTTCACCAAAGAGGCGGTGTGCCGATATGCAGACAGTCGAAAATTTGAAGAACAGCAGCAAACTGTCAGATTTAATTGTAGCAAAGAGTAGTTGATTGTTGATTTATTAAGGTAATTTTAGAATTTCTGCTTTGTGGTTAGAACCTATGAGGCAAACAAACCTGGTGTTTGCCATTTAAGACATGATCTTTGACATCTTGTCTTTATCCTGAGACTCTGTTTTTATGATTTAGCAGCAGGAGAGGAAAAGAATTGCCTGGCAAGCATCTGGCCTTCATGTTACAGCAGTCGACATATTGAAACACCTGTTTTGATTTATTGTGTTTGGGTAGTTGGCAGTGCAGCACCCGGCTTCTTGCACATGGACAGCCAAGAACACACACACATCCACAACCCAGCTATGCTCGTACTCTTACACAAAAGAACAAATTCACCCGCGCACACATACACACACATCAAATAAACATCAAGAGTACATATTTGTACACCCCGATAGACACACTCTTGCACACCATACTCCTTACAAGTTTTACAAATGACTTGGGTGAAAGATCAATCATGAGAGCAGACTTTCTGGAAGTCTCTGTTAATGCCTTTCGTTTCTGAACTTCCCCCCGCTGAGCACAGGTGCACTGGCACACAGAAGAAGAAACAAGAGAGCAAGAATGGGAGGGAGAGAACAGCACGGTCCAACAAAGAAGAGAGCAGTGGAAGAGAGCGGCCCATACGTCAGTCTGCCCTGAGATTACCTTTGACACAATCCCACCTGTCAGCATGGACCTGAATTAAGCCCCCTTTTCTCTAAACTGTACTGCACAGGCTTTTTACTGCTGTGCCAGAGTTCTTTTTTCGGCTGACCTGCGTCTATCTTGCTGGTGTACAGACTAGAGTTAAAGAGGAGCAAATAGATACGCCATCTGGCCGTTGTCTGGCCTTAACTGTCTGTGGGAAAAATGATGGATTCTATCTGGAAAAAAGGCCAAAACACAGAACGGCTGAGGTCAGTAAGTTGAGGAAATCCCAAAAGTGGGAGACAACTGTAGATCTTAGTTGTTTAAATGTTCTCCTCATGTGGATTTGGATGGTTTGCGAGCTGGTATTTTATATTAGACCAGAAGTACAACATCTTTTTGTTTTTCCAGAGGTCTATATATTGTCTATTTTCTGATTGCAGTTTGACTAGCTAGTATCAGCTCCGCCCTTTCTGGTGGTTCATGGCTGTCGTCATGCTGACGCATGTATACATTTTCCTAATTAGATGGTTGGGGGACCCAGACGACTGTTTGCCAAGGCCAGACGGGGTTCTTCCCTTTCCTCTGTGTAAGATGACATCATAGTCTGATGCAGGACACCCTATCATTGGTGTGATCAGGCAGGACATGATGTGTTTAGGGAGTGACAAAGCCGACCACAGAGTCCTGTCACAATCCAGTCCACCATGCAGACCAGTGTTAGGAGGAAATAGCCCATATGCCAAGGAAGTGTGGGCTGTGCCACTTCAATCCAGGAATTCTTATCATGTTGACTTTTCAAAAGGGATGCACCACATTGCGGTTTCATCTGCAGCTGCGACAACAAAGTGATGAATAGAGTGGCTAGTGAGGAAGGGATATGCCCACAAACTCACCTCCTCCCTCTTTCTCTTCCCCTTTACGCCCTCAATTAATCCACGCACACACATGTATATACACACCCGTCTTGAAACCGGGGGAGAAAGGAGAAATTTGCGAGCTGTGGGGCTCTGCACAGCCACTTCTCCAGTGCTGTGGCCATAAAACAAAAGCACTTGTAACATGAAAGAATTCCTGAAATTTACAAGAGGAAGTGGAACATCTGAGAGACTATGTTTGAATTCTCAGTGCGCTCTTCTGGGCGAAGTGTCAAAGCTGGGGTGGTTGCTCATGGTAATGCCCCCCCAACAATCCAGCATTACCACCACAATTCCCTCAAGCTAAATCACCCTTCATGCCACCACACTCTACTTCCTGTTCCCCATTGCACTGCCATGTCTTAGCGATCAGTGAGACCTCAGTAAAACGTGTCCACCTTGAGTATAGGCACCTACAGTGAGCTGCTCAGGGGCCTTCAAGGGCTTCACTTTGAACCTGGCAGCTCCAGGGAACATTCCTGCTTTGAAAGGTTTATTTGGTTATCTCTCCAAATGTCCTGAGGTGAAATATACTGTTAAGTAAACTTAGCTGATACAAACCAGTTGTAGGCATGCAATAGTTAACAGATTGTAACCGCTCATGAAATGGTTGCTGCCTGCACTGGAATAGTGTGCTGCACATTGTCTGCTTCAAACCTTCCAACATCAAAAAATAGCAGATTTTTTCTCATGATGCATCGTCAGCCTGGGATTGGAGCTTTTACTCTTTGTGGTTCACAATGTCGTATTATATATGTCTTATGGAAATAAGGGCTCTGTTTGTGTGTTTGAAGTATGTGCAAAGGTACAGCCACTCTTGGCACAAGTAAAAGTGTGTGTATGTGTTTGTGTGTGTTTGCAGTTTCCCAAAATTCAGTCTGCATTCATGTGGATAATTATAACTTTATGTTGATTTTTTCCCCTCCCTTTCTTACAACCACATCTGCAGCAGAAGCAAATAGTAGAAAAGGGTGGAGGCCAAACTTTTTAGCTCTCCTCTGTCTTTCTCTTCTCTCTGTTTCTGTCTCTGCACTCGTTCTAACTAAACCCCCCGCCCCCTCGCTCTGTCGCTCATCTTCCTCCCCAGCTCAGACCACCTACGCTCTGAGCCTTGGGTGGACCCAGAACCATTGCTATCAGCGCAAGCGTACTCAAACATCCCATAATGACTTCCACTTAGAGCCAGTCCATAAACACTCTCAGATGCACAGAGACACACTCTGACGACTCAGGCAGGCCCACAGCATGATGTTCTCCTCCGCAGAGGCTGCAGTCACTTAGTTTCCTTAATTCCTTTCTTAATAGGAATCTGTTTGTTTGTTTGTTTGTGTGTGTGTGTATTGGTTCAGTGCTGTTTATTTGGCTGCCTGTTTTATGAGATTTAACAAACGTCTTTTGAGCCACCCTAAGAGCTGTCCTAACCTCATGTGTGTGTGTGTGTGGCAGCATTCACATATTAAACTTAAGGGTTTTTACTGTAACCCGTTGAGTTTTCCGGCAGTGGTTAAACCTGCGGTGAAGCTACCTTCATGCATTTTTGATCGTCAGCATGGCTTCATGACTTTGTACACTCCCCAGAGCTGCAGTCCACGCCTGTGTGCAATGATGTCACGCCACGTTGTGTAATTTAGTTTTGCATTATGTTAAATGCCATAAAATTCATGTACACTGCAAGGGTGCGGTCTGACATATTCCTTTAACTCATTGAATGACCTCAAACCATTTTAACTGCAATGCAATGCCATGATTGGTTTAGCACCACAGCGAAGAGGATGATGTGTGATTTCAAATGTCAGTTTTTGTTCCTTGTTATTTGTTTGTGTTCCCTTGGATGTCACTTTTAATCCAAGAAAGCAACAAACTGATACATAAGTAATAAAATGATAAAAACAGTCTGACAGTTATGCGATGATGTGATCAACATTTATCCTCTACTTTAGCCATAATGCATGTTATCCATAGCTTATATTCAGATATGTCCTACGCAATTAAATCATTTGATAAGTATCAACTTCATTAGTTGCACTTGTTCATTACACCTTCTCTTTAATGCAAATGTATAAATCAGCCAGTCACATGGCAGGAAGATGACATACTGAAGTTCAAGCTGAGCATCAGAATTGAGAAGAACGGTGATTTGAGTGACTTTGAACATGGCGTGGTTGTTGATGCAAGGTGGGCTGGTCTAGGTATTTCAGAAAATGTTGATTTTCCCTCCTGTCAGTAATGACAGGAAACTGATGGTATGATTTGAACAGGCTCACCAAAATTGAACAACAGAAGAAAATTGTTGTCTGGTCTGACCCAACTTCTGCTGCAACATTTAGATGGTATCGTCAGAAACTGGCGTCCATTCTGCTTTGTATCAGTGGTTCAGGCAGCTGGCGGTGGTGTTACGGTATGGAGGATATTTTCTTGGCAGATTTTGAACTCCTTAGTACCAAATGAGCATAATTTCAATGACATAGCCTATTGCTGCTAACCATGGCCAGCCCTTTATGACCACACTTCTCAAGCACCATGTCAGAAAGCTCAAATCACCTAAAAGTGGTTTCTGTACTCAAATGGACTCCACATTCACCAGGTCTCAATCCAATAGAGCACCTGTGGGATGTGGTAGACCAGGAGATTCACATCATTGATAAATCTGCAGCAACTATGTTAAGCTATTGTGTCAGCATGGACCAGAATCTCTGAGGAATGTTTCCAGCTCTTTGTTGAATCCATGCCATGAAGAATTAAGGCAGTTCTGAAGTTAAAAGGGTGTGCAACCCAAAACTGGCAATGTGCACCCATCCATTTTCTTAACTGCTTGGGGCTGGAGCTTATTCCAGCTGTCATAGGGTGAGAGGCTGGGTATGCAGGTCACCAGTCTATTTCAGGGTGAGGTGAAACTTATGAAGAGGTATCGTTGTGTCTGTAACTTAAGACTGTTGAATATTCGTACTTCCAGATCCTACTTTAGTTTTAATGACATCATGGGCAGTAGCTCTTGTTTGGATGGAATTTACCATTGATGGATTTCTTCCCTCATCCAGTACTAAACTATTAAATGGGCTTATAACTTTTTATTTGCAAAATTAAAACAGAGATCTGTTGCTTTAAGTATATCTTAAGCTCTATTGCCAACACTAGAGTTGTTATCGTAGTTCTATGAATCTGCCAGTTAGAATAATAGTTTGATTACATGTAAATTCCATATAATTTTGTTACATAGATAAAATGTGTAATGTGAAGTTTTATGGAATCGGGTCAAATGAAATGTACTTGATTGTTGTATATTCAGTTTATGCCAATAATATTAACCATAATGATTAATTATGTGAATAAATTCAAATAATTCAACTAAATTATTTAAATTTTTAGTTTATTTTTTTTACATTTTACGTAAAATTACTGCTTCATGTTTATGAGGGTAAATAATCATTTTCTGAGTGAATAGTGATCTCATCTGTAGTGATCATCCGTGACATGTAAGCCAGGTCAGCTTGAAGCAGTTAATGTTTGAAATCTCTGAAAATGTTAGGTTTATGATGAAATCACAGATGCAAATCTAGAACTAGTGGTAAAAAGAGAACCAGAGGTGCACAAGGACCAGACCTTGAGGGGAAGTGAACTGATGCTGCTGTTTTTCCACAGTAAATGAATTCATTGACAGTTCTGGACCAAGTCAAAGTGCAGAGATTCCAGGAGGGCACTCTGCCCAGACAAAAAAACAAAACAAACTAAAGACCAAGCACCATTAAACCACTAAATAAATGGATTTTAATGAGTTAAGTAGCAATGGAAGGCGGCTGTCTCCACTGTTTTGATTCTTTATGTTACGTTAAGCTGATGGGATGAAGTTTTATATTTGACAGTCATGAAAGTAGCATACATTTTTTTTTTTATCAAACTGTTGGCAAGGAAACTAAATTGTTTTCCCTAAATTGTCAAACTATTTTTGTATGAGCAGATGAAATCTTTCATGTGAAAACATCACCCTGACAGCTGTAGACATTAACTTGGACTTGATTGTGACAGAGGAATGTCAGAGAGGTTCAGGGACACCATCTGTATCATATCACCTGCAGTTTATCTGCTGCTGAGATAAACACAAATATTCACACATCATTCTGCGCAAAACTCCTAAACACATCATACGCCCCTTGTTGTTAGAGATTAGTTGGGTTATCTCTTGCCTGCTCTGACAGGATTCAAGAGATATGTCTTTGAAAATGGCATTTTTGCCAGCAGACTGTAAAGACTTTTACGTGACAACAGAGCATCTCCTGAAGGTTGCAGAGGAGGTGAGGAGAGAAAAGAGACGATTGAGATCAGACTCTCAGCTTCTCCGCTCCCATCTTCCATCAGTGTTGACATTTCAGAGTGTTTTATATCATGTCTGAATGTGGTTGTTGAAAATATACCACTGACACTGTGGTTCTGAGGTGTAGCTGTGGAAAATAGATTTGAATGTGTCTCGTGTTTTATCGGCTGTTTAGGTTTTCGAAACCTGAATAGACCCTGATATTCTATATAAATGACAGCTATGTACATGTGCTCATGGTCACATTCAGAAATGAATCAAAGGCAATAAGATAAAAACATCCAGCAGCCTCTTTCATCTGGTTTCTTTTATAATTTTTCCATCTCGTGTTCATCCCTCTAGTAAAACTATGCATCTTGTTTTGCAATCAGTTTGCATTTAATCTGTTTGGGACATTGTATCCCCTTCCATCAGTACACAGGTGAGTTATCGCTGCAGCCCTGTATCCTGCCAAGCGTGGGGTTTCACAGCTCAGGGGCCACTATCTGGACTCGTACTGAACAACTGTGTTCACATGTGGGCCAGAGGGCGGACATATCCACAGCTCACAAGATCAGACACAGAACCAAGCCATGCCCTGATATGCCTCCTCTAAGGCGATGTTGCAAACCTCACAGATAAGCAGATTCACGATATCAAGCATGTGATGAGGCAGGTTGGTGTTACTCTGAGATAGGCAAGGGTTCCAAAATAATAACGACATGTTAGGTTGTGAAGTCGAACATTATTTGGGTTATCTAACACCTTGTTTTTTTTCTGAGCAACTGAGAAAAGATCGTTTTGCTTAATGCTCCGATTAAAGTTCCAAAGCTGGAATTTAAAAAATCCCACGAAGACCAAACATGGCCAGATAAAATCGTTCAAATATACCAAGCTAATTATAGAAATGTACTTAATAAGCAAAGTTGAAGTTGATCATTAAATCTGTCTGAGAGCATGCGTATATAATTAAAATAGGATCTGTCATTGTATGTAAGTTTCCAATTATTGTTTATGCTTTTTTAAAAATCATAATCACTATGTTGGTGTTTGTTTGTCTAGCTCTTCCTTTATACAGAGAGATAGATTATGGGTATTCTAACAATATTGAGGCAACTTTTTGCACAGGTAATTGCTCCAATGGAAAATGTAAATATTTTATAATGTATGTTTTTATCTTTTTAGTTTCGATTATATCCTCACTATGGGTACCTAAAAAGAAGCATTTACAAAGCAAAAATTGCACAAACACAGATGCGTTACACTAATCGACATTTTTGTTGTTCCACATATTTGCAGTACAGTATCATAATTCCATCTTCCATGCTATTGAAGGCTGTACTATGGTGTTATAATGTTTTTAAAAATGGGCCTGTTAAAGAGATTTTTTTTTGTTGCTGGTTAAAATGGGAGAAATGTTGATCAGTCATTTTGTCCTGGGCACTAATTATGCTTGAGCTACCCAAACATGTGTGTTTGGGTTACAATATATTTCAAATCTCCTGTCTTTATTCAAAAACACCTTTCTACTGACACTAGTTACCGCACTGGCATGAAGCAGTAGTTTCCCTCTTAGGGTCACGCAGAGTTCCTTTAGAGGGTGAGTCAGTTTCAATTGTAAGTGTAAATTAGTGTTTGTGACTCACTTTTGGGTCCATTCTCTCTGAGTCACCAAAACAACCCATAGCTGTTCCCGCAACACAAAAAGACTTTCTTGTTCCTTTCAGGTACCCACAGTCGGGACACAATAGCTGCCTTAATTGACTCGCCTTTGATGTTCCCAGTTAAAGGCTTTGTCTGTGTTGTGTCACTTAGCAGGCAACATGAATTAATGACAGTCTCTCCCTCTCACTTCTGAATGGTAAGGTGTGGTGGGGGTATTTTTAAAGTATTTTCTTAGGAGACCCTAAAGCCACAGCCACAAAACTGCAACATTAATTAGATGAATACTCCATGGGTTGTTGCAAGTTAGAAAGCCAAGTGAGTAAGTAAACAGTCACTGAAGCCACATCCACACTAAGGTGGATACATCTGGAAACCTTATTTGTCAGAGAATATTGCTTTTCATGGAAACAGAATTTCAAGTTGTTTTCTAAGTTTTCTACCCAAATTTAAAAGCTAAAGCAAGAGCCAAATGGCAATACTAGTCTAAGATTGCACTTTGGTGACCTCTATATCGTCTCCTTAATGAACACAGCATGGTTAAATGTTAAAAAAGAAAAAAAAAATATCCTGTGCCTCAAGTCACTGTGAACCTTTTCTGTGCTAAACCACATATATACATGAAAAAAACATGTTTTTGCATAAATCATAAAGAAGGGTTAATACACCAAATATCATTGTCTTACTATCATTACTATATTTATGAAATGGAAGAGAGAGGAATCTACTTCATAAGACCTGCTGAACTAAACTTCTGTCTTGTAAACTGCTCAGATATTTATTTGATTGAAATGTTTCTGTCTATCTGACTTTGATAAGGCTCCGTGATGTTTCTGCAGCTGCTGTTGTCACATGGTGAGTCTAAGCTGCGAACTGAAAAGAGTTCAGCCATTATCAACTCATAAGACAAACAGCTGGACGCATTTACAAAGTATTTCTCAAACTGTTGTTGCTGTCATCTTTATACCAGAAACAATTAAGGCTGCTGAGACAACCATTAGCTTATGTAAAAAATCCTTTTGTATGCAGACTCAAGTGTGATGATGCAAACCATCGGATTATCTCTTCTTGGTATGTGCCTGTTTCCAAAAACACACTTTCTCTTTTTGCTGCCTTTTTTGTTAACCTTAATGAGTACACAACAGTATCCATATAAGCATCTACTAACTAATTCACTGGGTGTGAATAATGGTTGCCCAATGTGGCCGGAAAGCCAAAACAGAGAGGAAAACATGAGTTATAAATTTAGTCAGCTTTCCAAAGGACATGACCCAAGTCACCCATATTTGCACCCTCAGACACTTCACCCCCTTTATGCACCTCTATCTCTGGGGTGCTGAGAGGAGAGATTTTGGCTCTATCATCACAGGCTGAGTGGCTGCAGACAGGAAGAATCGGCCCATCTGCTGAAGTAGTTGCGCTGTTGCTGCTGAATGTTTTTTTCTTGTTGTTTTTGTTATTTAACATTAATAACAGACTAGGTTTCAATTCAGTTCTGTCCAACGTGTGCTTCAACATGATGAAATAGACAATATGCATATACAGGCGGAAGGGGTGTGCACAAAATCATAACCACTTGTGCAATCTTATAAAAGACTCCACTACAGCCCTCTTTGTAAAGGTTATAATGTTGATATTCTGTCTCCATGGAAACTTTTGTAATGCACTTCTTATGTCGTAAAGCACTGTATCATATGTGCACTTTACTTGATCAGCTCTTGCTACAACTTAAGTGCACACAGTTTCCTACACACGAGCAATCTTAAGGATACCCTTACCGAATACCTTTACTCTAATGTAAGGAAAGTGTATTTCAGAGAAACCACACCACATAACCCAACACCACAATGGACTCACACACATGCGCACTCAACACACACATACAGAGACTTCAAAGGAAACAGAAATTATAGCCTGCATACTAACTGGGGCCTGGCATACTCTCCTTGGCTTTCTCCTTGGCTTTCCTTCATCTGAAATAAATACACCCACAAATATAAAACAGGCAAATACAAAACCAGTGAAACACATGTTTTTTTGTTTTGTTGGTTTTTTTCTTGCAGCCCATAGACATTGTTTTTCCTTTCATTTCAAAAGGATATGAAATGATTTTTTTATTTTTTTTATTTCAGGTGATTTCTTTGTTTGATAGTAGCAAACGCAATCCGTGGCTAAAAATTTTCCAGACATTTCATTGCTACACGTTAATGTTTTTCTCGATTAATGCTAGGATACCCACATGTGTTGAGTTATCTTGACACCTTTTTTCCCTTTGCTTTACTGCTTGAGATTAGTGGCATGCACAGTGCCAATCCTGCATGCTGGAGACCAGATAACAGCCTGTGAGGGTTCAAAATGTTAACAACTACACTCTTAGCGTGCTAAAAACCGTTACTATCTCGTTACGGTTCTTCAAATCTGATATACTGATGGTCTCAGTTTGAATCTTCTCAGATAGAAGGCAAATATAGGCATCATATTTCCAATGATCGTCACAATATATTTCTCCCTGCAGACAAAGTTTAACAAAACCATTCCAGGGATTCCTGGGCTCTGAGTATTATCTGCTGTTTGGACCAAGCGTGCAAAAAAGGAGGCAACCTTTTAAAGATGAACATCTAAGCATTTGGAGTTGCACAAAATGTTTTTGACGTGTCAAGCAAAAACCTTTAACAACCAGGGGAACTGTATGTTTTTTAGTGCGGTGAGTTTATAAAGTACATCTGCTTTCTTTGTTTAGATGGAAATGTTCTCTCTCATCTCTTTCTTCCGCTATAAATCAGAGACCACAATGGCACAGTGAATAAAAGTCAGGGACAGCACAGCTCTGTGGTACATCTCACTCGCAAAAGCAAAGTCTGTTTGTGCTTTCATACATTTGTTTGTGCTGACTCCTTGTCTGTCTGTCGGCCTTGTCTATCCATCATTTAAAATATCTTCATTTTCAAAACACTTGGCATGCTTGTTTCAGGAAGTAAACACTGCAGTGGGGTGAAGTGGACTGGCATGCCTTTGTTAGTTTAGATGATTAAATTCATTCTCCTTGTTAACTAAATGTTTTAGGGAAATTGTGGCGGATATCATCAATTTGCCCTCTGTCATTCTGCCTTTCTGACTTTGAACTGTATGCCCACTGTCTGATTGGCATTAAGACTGTGGAAAGATCTGGTAAGCCATTGTTTTGGTAGTTATTCTCTTCCCCCCCTTTGTCTCACTACCACAAAGCTGTTTTCAGTATAATTTCTCTTACAACTATTTTCAATATCCAAGTCTGTTCCAAACACACACATATAAAGAGCCAGCTGGATGAGGCCCACTCCACAGTCTGATCTTTTTAGCGGTGCAGTGGAGAGCACAACCACACCTCTGAAGAAATAAGAGAAAAGATGGGGCAGAAAGAAAGTGGTGCAGTGGGTTCGAGCTCTTGGCGTTCTCACATTATCCCTAGGTGTGAACTGAGACTGTGCGGTTGTTTCTCAGTTGGATTGTAGTGCTCAGAAGAGCCCCCTGTGATCAGTTATTCATTCTGGTATTGGATGGATCCACAGAGATTTAGATTTAGACCAACATTAGATGAATGTGTTCATTAGTCAAAAAGACAGCTAATTTTCTGTATTTTTTGTGAGCTCTTTATTGCGCAAATGTACACCAATACATGTGGTAGTGATCAAACTGAACTGCTAATGCAACCTAAAATACACAAATCATCTTAGTAAGTGTAACTTCTGGATAAAAATAATGTGAACCAATAATTTAATTTTCAGTTTGACCTCATGGTGACAGTATTGTGTTATTGTTGTTCTCTTTCAAACCTCACTCCGTATCTTATTACGGGAAGGACCTTCTGATGTGACCAATCACAGAAGCCCAAGACAGACCAGTGAGTTCAAGGACACGGCTTTCCTCGACACCCTTTATTATAATAGCCACTGGCTCAACACCAGATAGTCTTGCTTTTTCGTTTTCTACCCTATGAAGATCATTAGAGCTCCTCAGGAGGTCTGGACCCAATTATCAGTTTAATTGTTAACAGTAGTTAATGTAGTTCCTTAATGTGGGTTTTTCTGGTTTCGGGATTAATTGTTATTACACTATAATTGTAGTGTCATTACAAGAATATATTTTTCTGATAAGTGGTTGTTTTATTATTGGAGATCTGCATCTTATCAAGCTAGCACATCAACTAAGCTTGTGTTTGTTTAGCTATTTGCTAGCTGTCAAAGCTAAGCATTATGGCTACCACTGCTTACCATAACCACATAATCCCAGTTTACCTGGCTGAGCTGTTTCAAGGCATGGGCCACCTGCTATGATTTGAGAGGAGATATACATCTTATTCTTTGGGTCTCTAGGGGTGCAGTGCATGGCTGTGGCTGTGTCATGGGCCTGGCCAAGGCAGGGAAAAGATTGATTTGGTTCAGTCTCTCCAAATGTCCTGGCCAGGATAATCAGGTCATTATTAATTCTCTACATGAGCCATATCAGTTCCTAGTATGTTGAAGACAAAAACAATTGAGTTCTCCAGAGGGAGTCCACTTTATGGGGATTGAAGTCTCAATCCTGAAATACTTCACCAGCTGTGGGACATGCTAGGTGGGCATCAATAGATCTGTTCACACTGTGCCAAAATGTGCAATGTCCTCTGTTTATTCACTAAGAAATAACTTTGGAAATGTGATTTTCTTCCCCCCAGACTTTGCCTTCATACCTAAGGTTAGGTAATCTACTAATTGAGCTTTCTCACATGAGATCGTGGGCACATTGCTCAAGAGTAGCCTAGCATATTAGACATGGCACAACAATTGGTTGCAAGGGAAAAATGTGTTTTCCACAACTGGCTGGCAGTTCATGAAGGTTGCCACTATCAGTGGGTGTAATCAGTTGCAAAGAGGGTAATGCGCCAAAAACCTATTGGTGATTGCTTTGGTTCCTAGCAGATAGTGACAGTAGCCTGCAATTTTTCCCATTTTTCTGAAAATCCTTGCTATTTTCCAACCCAGCAGTAAAACCTGAGAAAGTGCAAATGGAAACTAAGAAAGGAGAAGGTTTGCCTTTAAAGCAAAAGTAGTTCAATGATACAGACAACATTTCAAAAGGTGCAAATTTGACTTTGAAGGTAAACAAGCATCCTGTTTGTGTCACATTTTTCACACTTTCACTACAGCTTAGAGAGTAGCTGGAGAGTGTTTGCAGGCAAGTCTGTCCAGCTGTTCATTCAAACTATGAGCGTAGCATAGGCTAGTGACTAAAGCAATTTAATTACTAATAATACAAAACAAACACAAGAATGTTTTTGCCAATTGGCTGAGGAATACAAATGTTTTCCTAGTGACATGTGGTTACCAGGGGGACATTGAGGCATTAGCAATAATATTCACAGCGCCTACCATCAACATCTGACAACCACTCACAATCAGTCAGCGAACACTAATTTTTTCCCTCATGACTGGTGATTGCCAGATGGGCCTGTGTGACTGGAATATTTTTCACTTGATTCTACATTGTCACTGTGATTGTCACACATCTAAAATAAAAGACATGTTAAAGCCACATGGTTAGTGGTCATGTGTCTGCAAAACCCAAAATAGGTGCCAAGTATGGGACCTGTTAGCTTTTGACCCCGTGTAATTTGCAGATGAGAGCCAGAAGAGGCTTCACTTTCCCCTGTTTGGGCATTATGCATTTATTTAAACAGGATTAAGCAGATTAGGAAATGCAACCAGCTCTCTGTGTCCTGAGCTCTTTCCCACACAGGGAAGCCTATGTCCTATCAGCGGCTATCACACTGAGTGATGGAAGTTATTGTAATAGCATACGTCCCAGGGAGTGCGGCCTCCTGTGCACATTCCGCCAGAGGAATGGCTAACCCAAGGGCCGTTTTTAAAGGTGTTTTTGTGGGGGAAATCTGTGCAGCTGCTATCTGGGCATCCCCACCCAGGTCTTAGTGCCTCCCTGTGACTGTTCCTTCATTTGGCACACTCAGTCCTCAGTGTGAGCTCTTAGCTGTATCCTGACCTTTGGGTTGTGTGTGAGGCGTTGACCTGCCTGTGTCAAGGTGTTACAGGCCTTGAAGCAGAAGGCCTGGAGTGGGCTGTATCACCCATAGTGAGATACCAAGTGAGATTTGAGAAGGAGAGAGAGAGAGAGAGAATGTTCGGGTACTAGGATAACTCTGGTTCTCTGAAAACTGAGTTTGGCGTCTCACTGCACTGCCCCACTTGCATGGAGATGTGGAAAAAATCCACGGATGCCTGGGGTGGGTCCAGTGGCTATTATTTAGGGGGTCAGGGAACCCCATGTTCTTGAACTGATTGGCAGATGTGACGGTAGTAGATTTTAATTATTCATTATGTTAGAAAGGGACCCAAAGTTAGACACACGCTCAGTTTTCAGAGAACCTGGATTACCATGGTAACCAAACGTCTCATCAAATGCCAGAAACAATGGTATACAAGTGTGTGTAATTGACTTATTGTTACAACAACACATTATCCATGTCAATTAAAAAATTACATTCTAGATTTCATTCAGCATTTTCTTTGATTATGTACGATTTTAATAGTAACAGCTCTGTAAATGAAAATATGAGGCTATAATAAGAGAAGAAGAAAACAGAGAACTGCCATAGATTTACCTTAACTGCTCTGAACTCATTCCCATGAATCAAGAAACTCAATAACACAACCGCTTCCTTAAAAAACTGTTTAGTTTCACCATTACTGGAGACAAGTTCTCTGCCACTGACAGTATCTGAAAGATGACTCTTGCATTTTAGGTGTAATGAATTGTATTAAACTACTTGACATTAGAGGAGGATGGTAATCACAATTAGAAGCCACTGTCTTTCACAGTTAATACAAGATGATGCACTCTGCCGTCATCAGTATTAATACTTTGTGCTCTACATGGCAATACATTGGCTTCATGCTTGTCAAAACACAGCACCTTCTATGCAAGCCTACGCACCAGTCGCATCTTTACAAATCTTTGCAACTCTTTGCGGTCTTTGCCAACATGTCTAAACATGCCTGTACATCCCACGTACTGAGTACTTCTTATCTGTGTGTCACATGCAACGACACTCTTCCAGCATAACATTTGTGTACTTTGCACAAAATATGTCTGTTGCAGGGGTTTAATTTTCATAGTCTGGGCCATCAGTCTTATTGATTGTGATAATATTGTAGTCAAAGAAGTAACTGCTGACAATCCAAATGACATTGCTAAAAATAAGTTGAATTGAATAAGAAACACAAGACTATTGTATGGGGAAACAGCTTAAACAGTTTAGCTGTAATAGGATTTTTAAGTTGAACAGTAAATGAAATCTCTCATGATATAATGTATCAATAAGTGCTAAGGGAATCAATGTGTATTTTCAAAGCTGATCCTGTAATTTGTTTCAGGGATTGCATGATACTGCATGGTCGTAGCTATGAAAAAAAGTTGTAATAAATCAGATGTTTTTGTAAGGTTTTGTGATTTTGTAGAAATGTTATAACATTTCTGTCTTTCCTCCATCATTATTTCCCAGACCACAAGAGGACGCGTCACAGTAATACGAAAACATCTTGCTTTAAGTGTTTGAGCAAAACAACTGATGCTTTTGTTTTTAGGAGAGGACAGTTTCAAGGCACATGTGTAAGTACAATTTACAGAAATCTGAATTAGATTAGGCTGACTAATGCATGCAGGTTGCAGTGGAACACAGCAGAGCAACATATTGCCTGGGAGGGGGATAGAGAGTGATGGAGGTAGTGTGTGTGTGTGTGTGTGTGTGTGTGTGTGTGTGTGTGTGTGTGTGTGTGTGTGTGTGTGTGTGTGTGTGTGTGTGTGTGTGTGTGTGTGTGTGAG
>VVHJ01033952.1:0-16291 GCA_015107715.1 Tylochromis polylepis
AGAAACTTGTGAACAGAGATTAAAAATATATAACTTAGTGAGAGTTTAATGCTAGCCACTCCTAGTGGCTGCAGTGAGCCTGTTTTTGACTGCAGAGCTGTGGCGGGGCGTGGTCTGCGGCGGACGCACCTGAGCGGCATCCGCAATCACGCCTCGCCGGCTTAAAACAGAACCAGGTCCTGTTGTTGTTGCTGATGTGTGTAGGCTGTAGCTGAAAAGCTGCAGCCGCGTGTGTGAGTCGACAGCCGCAATAAAGAAGTTACTGAAAAGTGCGAACATGTGGTCCGGGCTGTCGTGCCCCAATCCTGGGTTTCGGCACCACTGTAAATGATGCACGACAGACTGGACCACATGTTCGCACTTTTCAGTAACTTCTTTATTGTGGCTGTCGACTTACACACGCGGCTGCAGCTTTTCAGAGGATGCGCATATTATTAACGTAACTGCCGTGAATTTCTTTGTTCCGCCGTAAAAGTGATTCCGATGTTAAACATTAGTTCTGCATGACTGTTCTGCCAGGTAACTTGCGCCCCACCTGTCAGAACTCTGCACCCCACCACACACTTTGAGAACCACTGGTGTAAGGGGCTAGGGAAAGCATTATGTCAATTAGATGTCCCCACAAGATATGAATACCCGACGTGTGTGTGTGTGTGCGTGTGTGAGGGGATGTTACCTTGCGGATCATCGTCATACTGGTCTGCATTTTCCAGGAATTGAAGTAGGGGTCGAACACCTCGACAGTGATCAGCCCCAGCTCTTCACTCTCTCCACCAAGAACATATATCAGACCATCCAGCTCCACCACGCCGAAGTTCTGACGAGCCTGAGAACATCAGCGAATGTTAATATACCCAACCACAACCACCAACAACATTCCCCACATTCAGCTGTACGCTCAGCCGCACACAAACACGACAGTCACTACATACCCTCCTGGGGTCTCTGGGTGTTCCCACACTTGCTACTCTGCATAATACTCAAATACATCCGAGTTCCAAGTTCAGACGTTTGATAAGTGCAAACCACAACTGGGCACAGCTGGACGGTCTGTGCCCCGGTTTGTTTGGAAAGGGGGACTTGAGTTTAAATCAGATGCACTGTTAGAGCATACCAAAACCATGAAGAGTACAGCTGGTGACGTCATATGACATCAACATTATCTCAGCTGTTTGTCTGTGCGTCCAACACAAACGCAGCAGTGGGGTCAGACCCCATGACTCACTGACTAGGGAAAAAAAGAAAAGAAAAAGAGTTTAGTATATTATTTATTATATTGTTTTCAGACTGTGTGCAGTGCTCCTGTGCCAAATTCATCTCGGTTTGGACACACGTGCAGCAGCTTTAATAAGCTGATGATCTACTGGTGGAGCTCTGTCGGGTTCCTTCCCCCAACTTCACCTTTCATTATTCCTTTTTTCTTAAAATAAATAAATAGATAGAGGTTAATAATTGTGACATATTAAATGACATGTTACCGTCAGCTACTTTATATCAGGAACTTAATAATGACAGCAAACTTTTATTAGCCGTAACTTTAATGAGCGTTGCAACTGACGGAAGATCTCCAGCATGCATATCAGGTCATCATGCACAGTCCTTTCAATTACCAACTTTTATTATGCATCAAACTTTTTGTTTTTGCATAGCGCAGTGAGGAGCAGACAGAAGAGTGAGAAACGACGCACAGAATATGGCGCGGGACTCGAACCCAGGAAGCTGAAGCAAGGACAGTAGTCCTGATCCAGGTGAGCTGTAGAGGTGACCTTTGGTATTTTAACCAATGTTTTTGGCCATCAAATCCTAATTGTCGAATCTTATGTGTGGTTATTATTTATTCATTCTGTTCATCCATTCTTCTTAAGAAAAATAAAATAAAGACAGGAAATCACTTTAATCTGATATCCTTATAAGTGAATGACATCACTTTTCTCGAGAATGATCGCGCGCTCTGTGTATAATCTGCCTTTAACCCTTCCGCTGTCAGTGAATTTTTGCAGCACTGCTGACACCTAATGGCCATGAAGTCAAATGATAAAACAATATGGCAGCAACATGTCTGCTCTACAACTTCTATATACTGAATATTTATGTAGCTAAGCAGCACGAATGATGGTTTTCATACATATTTAGTGTCTATCTGACAGAAAAGCACCGAGCAGAAGGAGGGAGGATATCATGTGACATTTGCAAAACACAGCATTCTGGTTTTTGTTTTTTGTTTTTTTGTTTTTTAAGTTTTATGCAGCATCCCAACTATTTTGCACTTTTTTTTTTTTTTGCACACTCACACAAGAGTTTATTTCCGCTGTGGGTGTCCATGAATAATTGTTTCAGAAACGTGCGATCATACCTGTAGCATCGGGGGAATCGGGCTCCAGGTGTTGGAGTCGGGGTCATATTTCTCTCCACTGACCAGGATTGTGTTGTGTTCATCTGTTCCACCCATCACGAACAGAAACCCCCCTGACCAACAGAGACAGCCTTATTAATGACACACCTGCTAATCTCTTTTACTGAATACAAAGTGTTTTGGTACAGACATGTTCATGGATCACGTGGTGGACTGCACTGACCGGCAGCGACCAACCCGTGGCCAAGGCGGGCTACGCTCATTGGCTGCAACTCTATCCAGGCCTGCCTGTTGGCATCATACAGAGGACACATGCAGCGCGTCGCAGCTGTCGGCTTCCTGGTTCTGCACGGGATGAAAGCATCAGATCAGACAGGATGTGAGCCGGCCTTCCCGGTACTTTTACTGAAGACCAAGTGTACACGGGAGAAGTTTGCCTTTAAAGCTGCCTGTCAAAGAGGCTCCGTTCAGACAGGGTTAACATCCTGCATATTTTTACAAAGTATGACTTTTCTGCAAACAGCTGACTGTGTTTCATAAGGCCAACAGAGTGAAAACTAGAAAATAATATAACTGTTAAAAAAAGGCTTTCTAGGAGAAAGCCGTCAGAAATGATCTAACTAGAACACACTAGTTTATCAATTTCAGTTGCACACTAGATCTTTTTGTTCTGCAGCCAGAAAGATCTGTTGTATAGTAATTGTAGCCCCAGTACTAGAAAAAAAGAATTGCCTGACAATCATTTCTTTCTCCCTGTACAAGTTACAGTAATCTGTATTTATTTTCATTAGATCTCTGACATACTTTTTTGGGGAACCAGACAAAAAGTAAGTATTTATATCTACTTATATAAATATAAGTAGATATAAATCTGCCAAATCCACATATTGGATTTGGTAAAGTTTTACATTAGATCCCCTTCCTGACACAACCCCAAAGGGACCCATGTCAGATGCAGATGGAATCGAACCGTCAACCTTTTGCATGTGCTAACCAATACACTATAGAGCCACACACAAAATATTAAGGAAGACTTAACCCTGCAAAGCCCGAACTATGAAATAACTGCCAGAAAAATCTAAGTTTTTGAAGCTGGAGTATTTATTTCACCTTCAAC
This sequence comes from Tylochromis polylepis, assembly GCA_015107715.1. Lineage (NCBI taxonomy): Eukaryota > Metazoa > Chordata > Actinopteri > Cichliformes > Cichlidae > Tylochromis > Tylochromis polylepis. The sequence goes on from VVHJ01033952.1 coordinate 3,471, forward strand.
GTCACAGCGCTCATCACACCCCGGACACAACCTGTTCCAACTCCTCCCCTCTAGTAGGCGCTACACAGCGCTGTATGCAAAATCAAGCAGACATCTGTACTGTACGTAGAGTCTGTACTCATACGTCCATCATATCCATCATTCCAGCAGCACTGATGTCGTACACATCAAGTTTTTCAGGAAAAAAGAAAAAAAAATTGTCTTATCAGATATATTAGCTTACTTAAGTATTTGAGCTTTTATCTAATTTAAAAAAAAACCCACATACACTCCATCAGTCTACCTTACCTCTGCCACGACTTGAACTAAACTCAGCTGAGATGGTTTGGTTCCAGGACAGAGTGAAGCACGTGCAAGTTTAACTCCTCCACTCATACTCACACACTGTGAGACTTCAGCAGTATTCAAAGTTCAAAGCAGATGACTGAATCTCAAAGTCTACGTCATCTGCTTTGTTTCCATGCTGCGTCAGTCATGATAACGTCTGAAGGACACAGCATACAAACAAGCTTCTGCTGCAGCGCTCGGCTCAGTTATACTACTTAAACTTTCGTCCCCCTCCGTCAATTGTTTGCATTTTCCTTCCAACAAGTGCTGATATAACCCCCCTCCCTCCTTTCTTCGCTCAGCAGACACAGATTGTAGCTGTGAAACAGTCATCCTATCATTCTGACTGTGTCTGAATTTTGTCCCAGGCTCTTTGTTGAACACCTCTCACTGTGACACGTGGAGCCAACATGATACATGTCACAAACAAAAATACTGTCACGGTTCTTTCACATTAGTTATTCTTCCAGAATGGTACAAAATTACACACTATATACTCGGGTTAAGGCCGGTTAGTTAAGGTGTACTTCAGTTTTGATGTCTCCAGCCTACACTGAAGAATACAGTACAATAAATAAAGCTTCTATCTGGTAATGTATTTGCATCTGAAATAAATGTATAATGTGAATTGCTTTCCTCAAAAACTCCTGTTTCTTTGCACGAAGCCCAAACACAACAAAACAAAGTTGGCGAGCGTGACTTACTTGCGATCCTCACCTCCAGCGATGACGATACACTCAGAATACCCTCTGGGTTTGAAGGCGGCGAGCATAGCCTCCCCCTGCAGCTGACCCTGTGTCAGCACCGGCTGACAGTACTCTCTGATCACCTCCCTCATCAGAGGCTCCCCCATGGCCTGATGGGATACAACAGCAGCACACAGCGAGGTTAGCTCAAAACTTATATGTACACACACACAACAGGATTTTTATGTTTACAGCAGACTGAGTAAGCCACAGCTTTCCCACATAAAGGTGGTAACCAGCGGTTCCTCCGACACTGGGATGTCACTAAAAGTTTTTCAGAAGAGTTTTCATGGTGAATGACTGCGTGTGAGGATCACTGGCTCTACTTCCAGGCAGTACAGTTAAACTATCCATGTCTGCAGGTGGAGGAGATGTACCAGGTGAGGCTGGAGAAGACAAAGTGTGCGTGTTTCAGCCACTACACACACACACAGCACTCATCAGTATACTCAGTTATTAATGCTCAGTGTTATTAGATGTTGTTGAAAACAGGAGCCACTTTGTCCTGAAATTTGATGTTTTCTCAGATTTAAAATCACGGTTCATTTGTCAGTTAACCTTGCTAACATGGGGAGAAAGGGAGTCACTGTATTCACGCTTAATGTTGAAGAAAGGCAGCCTCAGCCTGCATTTCAGCTGCTACAGACTTGACCTGAACTGTGATTGCTGTCATTATAGCCAAAGGATATAGCAAACAGGATCAAAAACCTGGGATCAGAATCCTAGCTCGTAAAATCTAATATACTTCCTGCTTCTTGTTAAAGTTTACATGACATACATGTACATTGACACGACAGTTTTCAGTGTAAAATTCACATCCAAACATGGTCTCAAACCGAGCTCTGTGCCTGACAGTAGCAGAGCTGGTAAGATTTAGTCTTTGTTTACCTGCTCTCTCAGGTAGCTCAGATCCAAGCCCTGCAGCCACACAGCAGACATCACTTCCTTCATGTGTACCTGCAAATTGAGACGGAAAAACACTTTGTTTTTTTATTGTTTGAGCCAGCCCTTCACAGAGTTTTATATGCATAGAGAAGAAAAGTTAGCTCTTTATAGTTAGGCAGTTCAGAATTTAGTAGCATAGATCACTCATCAGTAGATATTTTGTTGATATGAAAACTAAAACTGTAGAATGAGATTTGCCTCTCAATGCTGCAGGTATCAATGCAAAAAAAAGGAGAGAACATTTTTCAGTGCTACCCACCCTGCGATCATCCGGGTCATGTGTGAACCACCGCACCACGGCCTCCAGCACATGCTTCTCGTTGCCCACATTCAGCTTCTCCATGGACAGCACCTCGCAGAGCCGGTCCGGTGGCAGCTCCCTGAACTCCTCAGTCAGCGCCACGTCGCGGAAGTGCGTCTGCAGGAACTCGGTGGCGACGTAGTGCACGTGGTAGAGGCAATAGTGTAGGGAGAAGAGGCGGATGCCGATGCAGTTCTCTGCAGTGATGCAGCTCTCCAAGAACTGGCAGCACAGAGACTTGAGGTCGGTCATGAGGAGAAGGTCGGATGCCTGCACCATGTCCTGGATGGTCTCTTCTCTCAGGGTGATCTGTGTGTGAGGTACATATGAACGTGAAACGTATGAAAGCGAAAGCCACACGCTATTAGGATATCAACGGGTCACTTTGCTTTTTAAAGCATCCCCACTCACTTCACCGCTGAAGATGTAGTCCAGGATTTGTTTCATGATGGCCATAGAGACCCCCTGCAGCTCGATTCTGTAAGTAGACCCATCTTCCTTTGGAGGGTTGTAGTTCAGCTTGGTCCTAACAGGAAGCAAAAGCAAGCCTCATCTGAGCTATAGCACTGCCACTAAGTGAAAGTGGACACGCCCTTGTTGCTGTAAGATTGTTTTGTCTGGCTGGTGTTCACAAACAATCCGATCTGTGCTGGGGTGACTGACTGACCTGATGTAGGGGCTGGCAGCAGCCAGGATATTTTTCTGGACAGGAAGCTCCTCTCCGTCCACCACCAGCAGCGCATCGTGGAAACTTTGCTCCTGCCAAAAGGTGCGAAGGACTCTCAGGAGTCTCTGGGAATGTTGTGGATCCGAAACCTTCGAACCGGGCTCATTGGAGGCAGTGTCGGGCATGTCTAGGCTTGCGACAGCCCGAGGACGCACAGCACACTCCTGCCAACATAGTGCCAAACTGAGCTTCTTCAAACAGCACCACCTAATGTTGTTTTACAGCTCTGTGTCGAACATACGGTGCCAGTAATACACAGTTTACGGCACTAAGTGAAAGAAAAGTGGCCCATTCTTAAAATCGAGTTTCAAAAGTCACAACACAAACTCTTCATTGTGAAACTTTTTAATAAAGGACTTCTCTGGACTGGCTAGTCCTCTGCCAGCACAGCGAGTGTAAACGGGCCGCGTTAGCAAAACCCAAACGTAGCTAACATATTATGTTTCCAGTGAATCAATTTAGTGCCGAATATTATGGAAACACCCGAGGACCCATAGGATGAATGACTCATATTTATATATGTTAGCCATCTTGCTTGTATCGAGTCTAAACTTAAACTGATATTCCTAAATGAGGTTTAGCCAGTAAATGCTAGCATAGCACCACAATAACCGACAGGTCGATAAAGATTTCCCGTGATAAAAGGAAGACAACACCGCTATTAACGTTTTTGTTTTTATAAAGAAACATCGTTACGTAATTTTAGCTTATTCTTTTGTAAATGAAAACTGTGGAGACATATTTACACGGGGTTCCGGCATGCACTGTTTACAATGCATGCAAAACCTGAGGTGTCGTCCCTTTCCTTTTAATGATTACAAATTTTAAGTATCTTACCTTAAGACTAAAAAATGCACTTTTCATTTCTGGGCACAGGGCGTACCTAGACTACATGAATCACTCATACGCCCTCTCTGATCACTCAGGACGAAAATTTTGGAAGTAGACGTCAAGGCATGTTTTGTGCTGCATTCACTTCTTGGGAAAATGTGGTAAATATAACATCCATCTTGAATATCTGTGACGATAATGGAGAACGTACAGCGGAGAAGGTATCTATTCATATTTCAAGCCATTATGTTTTGAAAGCTCTTATAATAATGAAGAAATCGTGTCGGTTGTTTTAAACACATTAAAAAAAAAATGTTAACACAGCCGCTCACAATGTATTTTTGCTACACCACCTGAACGGAGCATCAAGGCAGAAAGCGTGCAGTTTAAAATGTGTCCAGCAACAGAACAGCTGTGAATAAAACAACCGATATAAATATGTACCTTTTGTTTCTAAAGACAAAAAAGCATAATACATTTCATTTTATTTATCGTAATATCAACCGTGTCTTTTACTTTTTCTGACAACAAAAGCTGACATTCGTAATGGATGCTGATTGGTCGGTTTAGAATTTACGACCACGCCCATTCCTTATTGTCACACGTTTCCACACATAACTACAAGTTTGAAGTGCAAAAAAACTTCAGTTCGTGTAAAACAATCAGCTGGTTTTAATGATAGAAGGCGACTGGAACTAGGAGGCTAATGCTGGAAATTCTTTGCAGCTATTGGCTTCATGCCTGCCCGCTGTCGTAAAAAGTGGCTCATGGTCGAAAAAATATAGAGTTCTGTCGGTGAAAGTTTCTATACATACTAAAGGCTAGTTTACCCGAGTATTTCGCTTTGACGGTTTAATATAATTTAATATAACTAATGGATGATGATTACTACATATACATCATCTTCTTGTTTTCGTTCGGTATAAAAATAAAACGATTAACTTTCGCGCTTTTATGTTGAAGGAGCCCCCACTTGACTGTCGCCGCCATGACTGTAGACATGCGCAGAGCGGGAGTCCACAGAGGTTACAACGCTGATAATGTGTTTAAGCTAAGCGAGTGTCCGGCTAACGTTGCTAAAATGTAAATGGCGACACTGCGAGCTTCACTAAGTCTCTGCTAAAGTTCTCACTACAGTGAGGATGTGGTGGGAGTGTTCGCCTGAACGAGTCTCGTAACTGTTCTGCGGTACGGTTTAAAACTCCAGACATGCCTCGGCCTCCGCGGAACAGACTGTCTCCGTGGATAGAGCGGCTCATCTTGAGCTACGGCAGCCAGGAGGAGGAGCAGGAGGAGGTGGGCAGCAGGTTGAAGGCTCACGTCATCGGTGTGGGTCAGATGTCCCAGTCCCAGGCGGGGAACACCGAGGACCCCACCGGGTTGCTCTTCCTGTCTGATGGGGTACTCCAGATTCCAGCCGTCCTCACGGCGTCAGCCTGGGAGCATCTGCAGGAGCAGGAGGACCGTGAGTGCTTCAGCAGCCTGCTCAACAGCACAGTTTGCATCCAGGACTACCGGCTGCAGTTCCACATGGCCTCGGAACTGACTAAATGCAGGTTCTTCTTATCAGCTGGAGAGCTAGCTACAACCGCAGCAGGTCCAGTTAAAGACAACACCCCCTGCTGCACCACCCTGCCCTCTGTTAGGATGAAGATCTGTAAGACGTGGAGAGCTCTGCTTTGTCAGGAGAACTCTCAGAAGAGCCAGTGTCGATTTGACCTATCCGAGCTGCTGGGGGAGTGGCAGCACGACTGTCTGCAGGCTGTGTTGGAGGATGTCAGGGAGAAGCTGACAAGGGGACACGCTGCGAGCCTGCAGCTCTCCACCTCCACCTGTCACTCCACACTGACCTGCTCTAGCACACGCTGGGATGTGGACAGGATCAGATATAAGGGAGAGAAGTGTTTCAGTGTCCCTGTGAAATATCTTCTCATCCCAGAAGAAGACACTCAGCAGGTCCAGACTCTAAAAAATGCTGCAAGCAGCACAGAGAGGATGGAGAAGGAATATTTACCGCAAGTCTGCAACCCTCCAGAGACCACGCAGCCCTCTGTTGATGATGCACACTGGCAGATAGCTCAGCCAGCAGCTGTACAAGGAGTCTGTGCATCCAGTGACAGCTCATCTCTTCCAATGGAGGACGGCGTGCTCCACGAGGATGCGATCACAGGTGGGACTGATGGGCCTTTGTGCAACCCGTGGGACATATTTTCTCCTCCATGTATCTCCTCCTCTTCCTCTGATGCATCTCCAGAAGCTACACCAAGCATCTCGCCGCACCCCGCCTCTAGTGCCGAATCCAAGCCTGATCCCGGCACCAGCACGCAGCTTCCTGTCCACCTGGTGGAGTCCAGCTACTTCCCACCCTACCAGAAACAGCTGACCACCCTCCCCACCACTGCCACTTCCTCTTCTTCAGCTTCAGGCTCCATGATTCCTCCAGAAATGGACAAACATCACTCCCTGACAGCACAGCAGAGCCTCCCAGCTTTGGACCAAGAAAGGGAGGAGACGACTTTGACAAGACACGGAAAAGTTAAGAGAAAGCAAAGCGAGTCCACACCAGAAGCCCTCAGAGACACCTCCACCTTGGTGGAGGACAAGGAGGTGGAGCTGAGCAGCAGTCCTCCATCGTGGCTCTTTGACACTCCGGTAGGAGGCTCCAGAGCCGAAGACGGCAGCGGTCCTAAACGGGCTTCGGAGAGTGTCCCGAGAAAAATTCCAAAGGTTCACCGCGACGGCAGGCCGTTCTCTTACTCGTACCGTGTGTGTGGACAGAATCTGCAGGACTTAAGTCACTTCAGCGTGGCTGAATCTCTGCTGCACTGGGCTGTGAAGTATCTCGTGACTCCGAAGCAGACGGACAATCCTGCAAACGTAGCGTGAGCGGGCCCAGGTCACTTCTCTTCTATCTTTAGGTTCTGTTCTGGTATTGCTTCAGTTTGTCGGCTATGACGGTGTCCCCAGACCACTCTGATGGCCATTTCTGTTTGGGACGGTTTGGATAATCAAATGAAGGTCCACATCAGCTGATGACGGCATTTACAGCTGTTATTTATGTGGCTTTTATGAAGATTTCGTCATTTTGCAAGAGCAACGGGTGAAATAAATAAGAAAAACTAAATAAAACATTGGCGTTTCAGTCAGAGCTTCCTAATTTAATGATAAACTGATTTTTTTTTTTTGTTGAGCACATAAGACGCCACCTCTAGATGCTAAAATGTCCAAGTGAAGCACTTTTGGAGTCTCTTTTCAATCATCTGCTATTAAACGTTCTGTAAGTGCAGCGGTTGTGGTTTTAGACCGTTCCTGCCTGTGGTTAATGGGAATGTCACAAGCTGGAACGTTCAGCTGACGCATTAGTTTGATGTCAGAAGTCATCAGCAGCTGTTTGATTATCGATGAAAGCAAAAATGTGAAATATTTAATTGTTCCGCGTTTTGATAAATGAATATTTCGTCCTTTTATTTGTGACAGTTGAGTAAAAGTCTTTTTTTCCCCCCACAGTTTTCTGTTTTGCAGACAAAATTAAAAGAAAAATCAAACTTGGCTGATTAATTAAAATGAATGGTTGTAGTTTTCTCCATAGAACCGCCTCGTGTTAATGTTTCAGAGCATCATTGCAGCTGTGCTGTTGTGCTTTTCGTTGCTCAGTGTGGAAATGATTACAGCCCAGCTTAAATTAAAATAATAAAAAACAGTAGAAGCACAGTTAGCGGCTTTATTGTCTTACCTGCAGTAGAATTCTTGGACCCAAACGCAGCTCAGTTGAAGTTGCCATATTTATGGAGAAAAACAAAACAAAACAATTTTTTTTTCTTTCTTTTAAACTTGGCAGCTTTTCAGTATCAACATCGAGGCTCTTATACAGCCGTATTTCATGTTCTTCATCAGTATGAAGGCTCGTAAGCCTAAAAATCATACTCAGTGTTTTCTACATTGTGTTTATTTCTGATCAAATATCCTGATTTCCTGCTTAAAGGTAAAAAAGTTGTTCTCTATTCGTCCAGCAGGCGTCGCTGAAGACCGTACTTGTTAAAGTCGAGCTGACGCAGCGGTTCAGTAATGCACACTTTCAAGCAAAAAATGTGAAGTGAACTAATGAAAACCTCAACAAAGTGACTGCGGGCAGGTAGAGGAGGGAGTTCACGTTTCTCTAAGTCAAGACTAAACCTGAGTTTTTGCAGAAGTTGCCTCCTGTGCAGTCGAATAAAAAGAATACTATGTGCCTGCTAAGACACAAGCGTTGTACCTGAGTATTTACTGTCACTAAAAGGAAAGGCAAAGAACAAAACAATGTTGCCATTGTATGAAAGTTTTAGGAACTAAACAGTTTGTGATAATAAGGAAATAAACACAACCAAAACATAAATAAATAACATATACATAACTAAGTAAGCACCAGGATTCAGCAGCTTGTAGAACCACCTTTGTCAGTAATAAGCTGAAGCAATCATTTTTTGGACGACGATGTCTCACGTCATTGTGGAGGAATTTTGGTCCACTGTTCCTTACATCGTGGCTTCAGTTCATTGAGGTTTGCAGCATTCGTTTATGCACAGCTCTCCGAAGCTCCCACCACAGCATCTCAGTCAGGCTGGGGTCTGGACTCTGGGCGTTTTCAGCAGGTCGATTCTTCTGTTGGAGATCTGCTGCTGTGCTTGGATCATTGTCCTGTTGATGACCCATTTTGGTCCAAGCTTTAGCTGTGGGACAGACGGGCTCACATCTGACCTGACTGAGGAGTTCATGGTCGACTCAGTGATATCAAGGTGCCCAAATCATCAGCTCGCCACCACCGTGCTGACAGTCGGCATATGTGTGTCCTGATAAGCTATGTTTGGCTTTCTCCAAACGTTGCACTGTGCATGAGGACCAACTCGGCAGGAAACAGTGGAGGTTAGTTTTGTTCATTTTAAAAGGTGCCAAATAAATCAGACGATGGGATGTTTCAACAGAGAGAAGGATGACTGAATAGGATACAGACCCAGGGGCGCAAGAAGTCAAGGAGCCCTGGTACAGAGAAAACTGAAAAGAGATGTGCACAAAAAGGCTCAAAATGACCAAACTGAGGAGAAATATTAACAGAAGCTGATGCACCAATGAGTGTAAACAGAGTAAAAATGATGAGAAAGAGGTGCAATGTGACCCCAAAGAGACTGAAGCGATGAAAAAGAGATAACTGTGTCCCTCTGGTGTCTACAAACCAGAGGCGGTAGCTGTGAGAGGGCTATGCACACAATCATGGAAATGAAGTTGAATTTAGTAAATTGCATTTTATCAAAAACTTTTTTTTTTTAAACTTAGAAAGATAAACTTTACTGAGTGTTCTAGATTGCTTTTAATGGATTGAAGACCACATAAAAAAGCTCATTTTATCTGATTCATCATGCTCGTATAAGCAAATAATAAGAGGTGAGAAAAGAAACAGAATTCTTTTTGGTCTACAGCAGGGGTGTTAAACTCCAGTCCTCGAGGGCCGCTGTCCTGAAACTTTTAAATGTGTCCCTGCTGCAACACACCTGAATAAAATTAGTAGGTCATTAGCAAGACTATAGAGCTCGACTGTATGCTGAGGTGGCAACCCCTAACCCTACTCAAGTAAGTTTAAATAAATATAAGTGTTTAGAAAATGTACTTCTAAAAGTACTTTAATTGCGCCATGTTCATTCACTCATGAGCTGCTGTAACATGAATCAAATGGCTGAATTGCCACCTCAGTGTGCAGTCAGGTTCTATACAGTCTCGCTAATGACCTGCTAATTTTATTCAGGCGTGTTGCAGCAGGGACACATTTAAAAGTTTCAGGACAGCGGCCCTCGAGGACTGAGTTTGACACCTGTGGTCTACAGCAGTTTGTGAAAGCAAGCAAGCTAGCTTAACAGCAGTTTCCGTATAACCACCGTGTAAAGAATGGTCTCCTCCACTTTGCAAAACGACCCAAAAAACACAAAAATGTCTAAAGTGAGGATACTATGACACAAATGCAACGCTGCAAATAGATACAAAGTAACTGGAAAAGACACAAAAAACATCCTGGTATTTATTAGCTCTGCCAAGGAGGTTATGCATTTGATAGCATTTGTGTTTGCGTCATTCTGTTTTGAATGAACTTTGCAGGTGTGTAGATTGGGGACATGCTAACAATCCTTTAAAATGTGGCTGAAATCCACCGAGGTCTTCAAGGTCAACTTAACGATGCATTGGTCAAAAACTGACAAAAAGCATATAGAAAGTGCTGTATAAAGATTGAAAATATTTTTACATCTGACATCTGACCCCTCCCTACAAAGTACAACTTCTTAAAGTACGTTGAAAAAGAAAAACGTAAACAAAATGAAAATATGCAAAATATAATACTTTTCCCTTCAAAGTAAATACTGTAAGAGAAAGAGCTACCTCTCTGAGTGCTTCTCGTATTCACTTTGCTTCATCTTATCATTTTCAATTTTTAAAAACTTTAGATTTTTTATTGTTAACTTCAGTTTTTGTTTTGCTGGATGGTTTCTTCTCTCATGAGCCTCCTCGTCTGTGAGGTCTTGGCATCTCGCTTTCTGTTTTATTTTGAAGGGTAGATCGTCATGTGGCTTTCAGTGCTTTTGCTTCCCTTCTTTATTTTTTTTCCCACCCTCATTAGTGACTGACTGAGTCCACCCACTCCTTATTTCACTTCTCTGCTGAGAAGAGTATTTAATCTGCATCATTCCCCTCAGTCTTTGTCATTCCGTTGTTCTGTCTACCGTCTTTGCTCTCCCCGTGGTTTGGAATTGTCCACTGAAGATGTGTTTTCTGTGATCGTGTGGTCATTAAGCTGCTTTTTGACTTCCTGCAGATTCATTCTAGTTTTTTCTGTTCTCGTCTTTCAGTTTCATCAGCCTCCAGGTGAAAAACCACTGTGATCATATACAAAGTGTCTCCAAAGACACAGAATATTATAACAAAGAAGCACATGCAACAACAAAGCAACACAAAATAACCAAACCGGTGAAAACGATGTAAGCTCACCAGGTTGTGAAGACACTCCATGTGCTACAGAGCCGCTGCAGAGGCCAGGGTTCAGGTCTGCCCGGAGCCATTTCCTGCATGTTGTTCCCCTGCTCTCTCTCTCTCTCTGTCCTCTCCAGCAATAAAGGCTAAAAAGCACCAGAATAAATCTTTACAAAAACCAAAATGAATACACATTAAAGCTAGTCTTAGACTGAAAACTGTTTCAGCAGAGCTCATCATTGAAATTTCTTTTCAGTCTGGGACTAGGCTTAATCCACATCTGGGAAACTGGCTGAAACAGTTTCATGGACAATCCTGAGGTGGAAAAGGACCTGAAATTATTTAAAAGAAACACAAAACGCACAGAAAGCAAAAACAAGTCCGCGCTCTGGGACCTCACGTCTAATAATCTGTTCCTAATAAAGTGACCCTACAGCATTGAGTTTGGTGAGTCAGTGCTCCTCATCTTTGGACACAATGCTGATTTTGTGAACTCTCAAATAAAGGTCGTAAGAGTTGGGCGACTGGGTGACATCACTCTTAATAAAACATCACAGACTCGTGCGTCTGCTGCTCGTACATGAAGTTATAGATGATAAAATGTGTCCTGCAGAATTTCCACTAAATTTCCACTGTCAATCCTGCTCGCTGTGACCCGCACTCGTCTCATACTTTCAAGTTAGTTTAGTTTAATTTGCTAATGAATCACCGTCTGCTCAGAGAGAAACAGAGAAAAGACCAACTTCTGAGTTTATCCACTGAAAGCTCCAAGGCCTTAATGTAAGCAGGAGCCAGCTGTGCGCACTTGTAAAGTTGTTATAATCCTCCTCTGACCTATAAACAGGAAAATACATAATATAAAGCATCATGCTCACATCTACAAATAATACACTGTCCATGTTGTCCTTGTAAGGCAATACAGTCCTGAGCGGCTCCATGAAGCTTCTCCGAGGACAATTAAAGCCGGGTTTCATTTTGTTGTGCTTTCACATGGACACGGTCAGAAAAGAACCTAAAGAACCTGCATTCGACGTGAAAACAAATATTCATTCAGAACTTTTCCACAGAGCTGAGCAGTCAGCGTTTAGGCTCATTTGGTCACGTCTGCAGGAGACATTTCAATACTTACACAATTATTTTTATATAGTTATATATTAGCTTACCATTATTACTTTTAATTCTCTGAGCCCTTCAGATTTTTTTCAATTAATAAATTTTTTTTTGGAGTGATCCATCATCTTTTTATCCACTATTTTTAACTTTTAGCTACACTTTAAATTGTTTATCTATTCCGCACACTCTTTATTCATTATTATATAATTACTAAAATTCATTGAGCATTGTGTTCCCCTGCCTTTATTTTCATGTTTAATGTGTGAGAGTTTGGTTACAGTGGCTTGCAAAAGTATTCGGCCCCCTTGAACTTTTCCACATTTTGTCACATTACAGCCACAAACATGAATCAATTTTATTGGAATTCCACGTGAAAGACCAATACAAAGTGGTGTACACGTGAGAAGTGGAACGAAAATCAGACATGATTCCAAACATTTTTTACAAATAAATACCTGCAAAGTGGGGTGTGCATAATTATTCAACCCCCTGAGTCAATACTTTGTAGAACCACCTTTTGCTGCAATTCCAGCTGCCAGTCTTTTAGGGTATGTCTCTACCAGCTTTGCACATCTACAGACTGAAATTCTTGCCCATTCTTCTTTGCAAAACAGCTCCAGCTCAATCAGATTAGATGGACAGCGTTTGTGAACAGCAGTTTTCAGATCTTGCCACAGACTCTCGATTGGATTTAGATCTGGACTTTGACTGGGCCATTCTAACACATGGATATGTTTTGTTTGAAACCATTCCATTGTTGCCCTGGCTTTATGTTTAGGGTCGTTGTCCTGCTGGAAGGTGAACCTCCGCCCCAGTCTCAAGTCTTTTGCAGACTCCAAGAGGT
>VVHJ01033957.1:0-22942 GCA_015107715.1 Tylochromis polylepis
ACTCCTGGAGCGCCCCCTACAGGACGCCCCAAGGGACACGGTCGAATGCCTTCTCCAAGTCCACAAAACACATGTAGACTGGTTGGGCAAACTCCCATGCACCCTCAAGTATCCTTGAGAGAGTAAAGAGCTGCTCCAGTGTTCCACAGCCAGGACGAAAACCGCATTGTTCCTCCTGTATCCGAGGTTCGACTAACGGACAGACTCTCCTTTCCAGCACCCTGGCATAGACTTTCCCAGGGAGGCTGAGGAGTGTGATACCCCTGTAATTGGAACACACCCTCCGGTCCCCTTTCTTAAAGATGGGAACCACCACCCCAGTCTGCCAATCCAGTGGTACCGCCCCTGATCTCCACGCAAAATTGTAGAGGCGTGTCAACCAGGACAGCCCTACAACATCCAGAGCCTTCAGGAACTCGGGGCGGACCTCATCCACCCCAGGTGGAATATATAAACCCAGTAATGTTTATATATTAATGACTATTAAAATTGTAACTTATATTACAGCATTGTTAATAATTACTATGAACAATAATAACAAATCAGCAGAATTTGCTGCTTTGTAGTGAACCGGTTAAACGCATACAGCTGTACAGGACAGTAGCAAAGCCTTGAGCAGTGACTTAATGCACTCCACTGAGACTGCTTCACATCCCTCTAATGGATCATTTTTCACCTGGCACCTCAGCTCTCTTAAGATCAACTGAGAGGGATCAGCTTTATTGATCCCTTTCCTCTACACCGATCTGGATCAATACGGATTCCTGCATTATAAACCACCAGGCTCATTTCCAGTGCTGCTACACCTCGTCATGATGTCATTCCTGTCACTTGAAATCGCACAATGAATAGTATTTCAAATAAAGCCACACCTTGAGAGATGATTCCTTCATACTGTCTTTTAATTAAAGGCAGAATTATTGTAAGCCTTATGATGTCCATTTTTAGCCCGGGCTGCAGCACTTTAAATGACAATTGCTCTTGCAGGATGTCTTCATCAGGGCCCAGATCTATTCCCTGGGTGCACATTCTGGCAGATGATTCATTGACATGTTGAAATAACAGTTGGAAGTCTGTGAGATTGTTAAAACCTGCGGGGAGAAAATGCATGCGCTCCATCAGTATGCAGTACATCAAAGATGCCGAGATGCCTCAATGATGCGCTCACTGGCATGATCAAAACAGCACGCTTAAAATGCAAAATCTAACTCAGCGAATGCTGAGATGCAAAAAGAAAAGCACTAATACAAACAACAATCTTTAGGTAAAAAAAGGACAAAAAACAAAGGAAGAAAGTGAAAATGCTGGAGTGGAGAACCTTCTTAGAATCTATGAATATGCTTGAGAGTCATGGTGATAATGATCATTAAGCTTGGGACTCGACCTTCATCCATCCACTTGAAGCACGGGAGAAAACACCCCAAAGAAAATATGAATGTAGAAAAATGTGAATATGCCTGAGCATCATGGTTATAATGGCTATTTAACCTGGACTCAACCATCATCTGTCAACTTAGAGAAAAATGAAGTGTGTAAATGTGTGTGTGTACGTGTGTGTTTGGGGGGGGGAGAGTGGAGAATATATTCGGAGCTTTACCTGCGACATTTCAGTCCTTTATTACGTGAGACTGCGCTGGGTTAACGGCACGGGGAGGCCTCCACGCCTGTGAGGATTATTGGCAATACGCTGCTGCAAAACAGCTGTGGAAGGCAAATAATTGTCTTAAGGTGAATAACAATGCTGTGTTGTCCGGGCGAGTGTTGATTGGGTGGACTGGGTGGGGGGGGGTGTCGGTTGATATAAACCAAATAGAGTTTATTTCTCGAACAACATTTCATTTATGAGACGCTCGTATGAAGCGTGCCGCTCTCGGTTTATATTCATGGCTTACGCACAAAAATGCAAGGCAGGAAGGGGATTTTGGTGAACGCAGGAGGAATTGAACGGTGGTTGCAGAGCCATGCCGATATGCTTATAACACAGTGGTACAAGCAATCTCCCCTGAGTGAGTTTGGATTTTGTGAATGAAACCCTCCTAATCTGTTCTGCTTGGGCTGCCGATCAGTAAATGCTGCCCGGGGCAAAGCCCTCTCTCTCTCCCTCTCTCCGTCTCTGCAGCACCCGAAGATTCAAATGCATTTGCAAATGAGCTTGTTTCTTCATTCTAAATAAGTGGAGATGTGCAGAGGTAAGACATTTTCGAATGGCCTGGCTGGGTCATTACGTGATGGTAACATGGAGTATCGCCTGAGGTTAGTAACTGAGCAAGGCAACCGTGACACTGAGACAAAGAGCTTGTGTTCCTGAGCACGCCAGGTCACGCCGGACCTGTTTGTGAGTCATGTTACGTCAGACAGATGCGGTGAACCGAGGCAAAGCAACTGTCTCGCAGGTTGACTGTCAGAATCAGCGAGGGGCTTGCCAAATCTTGTATGTATCAGTTATTCTACATTGTTTATTTGACTCTTTTTCAAATAACCAATAACCAAACAATAGCCACTACTACTCCTACTTTGCTTTACTGCTTTTGCAGTTTCGGCTGTTTTTTTCGTGAACTCGGTCGTTGAACAGAAAGTCCTAATAATTTTTGAATGTTTCATTTTTTTTTTACATGTCTTAATAAAGCTTGTTACAAGAGACATCATGAGTGTTCTGACACAGTTTGACCTCAAGCTATATTTGCATGCAATGTTTTCCGTTACTCTCAGCGGGCACTTGTGCTCATTATGTTTGCAACTTTCAGTATGTATCAGTTAATGCCTTTCCCTTATCAACTGTGCCCCAACATTCTTGTGCGTGTGCTCTAATTAGTGCCTGATGGAGATGATATGATTAGTAATTGCACAAATTAGTGGAGCCCTGAATCTTGGATTGTGCTTTAAACATGACATTGTTAATCAGGGAATTTCACTTAGATTTACAGTGGCGCTAACGGGGATTAACAGAGGCAGGACTCAATAGTTCATCAGCGAGTCGTCTGCTTTATTTGAGACTTTACATTACCCAATTAAATACAAGTCAAATAATCACAAAGGTTTTAGAAGTTCCTTTTCAAAGGATGTAATATTGTTGTAATTGTGCTGTTCCTACATGACACTATTATTATTATTATCCATCCATCCATTTTCTTTCACTTATCCAATTCAGGATTACAGGGGGCTGGAGCCTATTATAGGGTGAGAGGTGGGGTACACCCAAGACAGTGTGCCATATTGCTGTTATGATTGTTGTTGTTGTTGTTTTGATATCCAAAACTTTGACTAAAGACATTGAAGTCTGTCCTTGAGAATCATATAAAGAGAGCAAATGTTAAAGAAACAAAAACTGTGTATATTAACATCCACTGTGTGTGTACAGCATTTAATAATAATAATTAATTAACATTCCTAATGACACCATACAAAAGTCTTGAGCCGCCCCTTGTTTCTTCCTATTTTGCTTCCAAGTAGCCAGACTTTCTTGTGATTTTTTTTAAAGTGGTTTTGAACAGTAGTTCTCGTCCTTTTAAAGTTTTTCTTTGGAGCATTTGCTGCTTCTCACGCAGTCCAGTCCTTGTACCGGACAATTTCCAGAGGAACGTTTCTGTTGTTTGGTAAGCCACTTAACACTGACCTATGAAGCATACAAGAAGGTTCACCTAACTCAAGGCAGTAACCATTGTGTCTACACATAACAGACAACTTAGCAAAGAAAAAGTCTTTAGACAGTATAATTTGTCCGTGTTTCTTTAGTTGAATTTGTGGAAAATGCTAAAGGTCTGACACAGTCTGACAGGCATAAAATATTTTTGCCTATTCCCAAAGAGCTATTAGCCAAAAAAAGTGGCATATCTCAGGATGGCATGTCCTTGAAGGTTTTGAAGAAACTGGACATGCAGACGACAAAAGAAGAAATGACTGTCCTAAAAACTATCTACAGCAGATCAATAGTACTGAAAGTCATGACCTTAAGAAATAAGAAAAGCCCTGACAGTGACAATCAGTCTTCAGTTGATCTAGCTACCATTCACTGAAGCCTCATCAGAAACTGTCTCAGTTGAAGGGTGGCTGTAAATAAGCCATTCATAAGGAAGGGGAACATGGAGATACGGTTCTAGGAAGCCGAATTACACAAGAAATGAACCAGAATTCAGTGAATTCTGGTTCAAATGGCAAATTTGATCCAAATTTGTACAAATTTGGTGGTAAATATGTGGTAGGACCTCCTTTAAACCTCAACACAGCCTGAACTCTATTAGACAAGTATTCTTGTCATTTCATTAACTAGTCTTCAGTAATATTTCTCCAGGCTTTTTGAAGGACACTCAAAGCTTTTCTTTAGCTAGTGTTCCGCTATCAGTACTGGTATGCTTTTACTACACTGGCAGTGTGTCTGGGATCATTGTCACGCTGAGAAACTCTTTCCAGATTATATTGCATGGTGGATCAAAATCTGATGGTACTTTTTGTGTTCATGATTTCCTAAATTTCGAGAAGATCTCCAACACCACTTGCTGAAATGCAGCTCCAAATCATGATCGAGCCTCCACCGTGTTTTACGGTGGCTATAGACACTCTTCTGACCTCATCTGTAAATACTGATAATTTAAAATCCGGATTTATCACTCTACGATCTGACCTGATGCATTATGTCTTGTGCGCATACTGGAAGACAAACTGCACGTTTGATGCTTTGCTCTGGTTTCTGGCTTGAGTTACATGCTGTAATTTTGACACCCTCATCCGTTCAGTGTTTCCCTTCTGCTAAAGCCAAAAAAGGGTCAATTGAAGAAAATGAAGAAAATTGCAATTTAAATATTCATAAGGCTCTTTGTCTTTTGCCTCCCATCGGTGTCAGAAAGAGATCATGCTATTCCGCCGTGGATTTTGGCAATTACCTCTCATTGTAACCTCCCCGTGTCCAAAGTCACCCCTGTGCTCCTGAGAGGCACGAGCAACCTTAACATAATTGTGAGGTTATGAGAGGATGCCAACAGATTGGATAGTGCTCAAAGTGACATAATTTCACTGTTGCTGAATAGAAGCGCATCCCTGTATTGTCTACTGCGAAATTAATCCTAATGCTGTGTGGTCTGGAAAAGATTACATTGTATAATTGTGTCTCTAGCGCTGACATTACGAGCTATTGTTAATGGCAAGCAGAGGGTCTTGTGTGGGGAAAAAATAATTTTGTTTTCTTTTTATCTATTGTTTTTTTCCCCTCTAATTTTGTTATTAGTACTGTACATGGCTTTCTTCATTCAAATGGATGATTTAAAATTTTAAAATACTGGGTACCGCACTATATGATGTGACAGCGATGCCATCAGGGTCTTAGAGCTTAGACAGAGTCTTGGCAAAAGGCTTCAGCTAAAGGGCACCTCACTGCCAGCGCCAGCACACTATCATTGCAGAACGGACCGTAGGGAGCCCACTCCCCAGCGTCTCTGTTCTCTGTGTGCCAATTATGCCATCCAATTGAATTATGCCCTTGAGTGGTATTATTAGCAGTTGCTGAGGGATCCAAACATGTATAATCATTATTGCTTGTTCACAGGAATGATGGAATGATCAACACAGCCTAATTAACATGCGGATAAATACAGCGCATGACAAACACTCCTTGTATTGCAAAAAATAAACAAATAAATGGCACATTTGATTTTTTTTTATGGGAATTACTCTCAGCCTGAATGCCGTTCATTGCCTTTCTACGCATCCAAACATGTCTCAAGCAGGAGCCGGGACTCAGGTGGTTCCCACCGAAGAGCGTTCAGTTTAATGAAGCTGTGAATCAAAAGGCCAGCGTCTTCTCTTGGAGACCTCGTGCGGCAGCTAAATGCCTTTCCCAGCGCTCCCAGTGACGCACGGTGCTGACCCGGGAATTTTCAGACCCCCGAATGTCGCAGACCGTCAGTTACACTTTCTTAAATGGCAAATTGAGGATGTTATTGTGAATATCTGAGGCAGCAGATTGCAGTCGTAGAGCATCCTTTAAAGGTTTCAACACTACGCACTGTCAGGTTTTACTCATTAAAAATCGTGTTGATAACAGATGGGAAACAGAATTACTTAAGTGTTTCGGTTGTTGCCCCTGTTAACTGAGACTCGAAAACAAATCTAAATTCATAAGCTCAAGTCAATCAGTCAAAACAGAACTTGGATATGTTATGGCAGTTTCTCTTTTCCCCTTTCCTTAATCACACACTTCCTGTAACTGAGACTTTCTGGAATTTTTCTCTTCTTCTTTTTTCCCCCCCAGGTCTCCCTCTGTGGCGCTGTGGCTGATTGGGCTACTTGTGTCACACTTGGTGTCACAAAGCCCTCTCAGTGGGCTGAGTAGTCCTTCCCTTTAGTGAAACGCCCTAGGTTTCTGCATGCTCTGGTAGTTCACCTCTTCCATCACACTCTCTTCTTGATGTGGTCACGTTTACTGTACATGTCTATTGTTGGTGTCTCAGACCTTGCTCTGCCTCTATGTGGGTCAGAGCCAGTAGAGCAGCATGCATCTTCTTATGTGTGAAGTCAACCCTGCCAGGAAGTAATGCTCTTTTCCTCCCCTGTTATTTTGTTCTCTCTGGCAATATTTGCTTTCGGTTTAAGGCCACCGGAGGCTGCGATGTCAGTGCCTTCCTCTTTCCACACGAGGTGCTCGGTCATCTAAAATTAGGTGGAAGCCTCCGAACCTCACTCTTTGACTGTCTGCAATGCAGTCGTAGCTGCTTAAACTCGGCCGATCGTTCTTACAGATGGATTGATGTTAACCAACTCCACCTGCCAAATATGAGTTGTTTTTGTTTTCATCCTTTGATGTTGAACACAGCAGTGCAAAAGGAACACAGTTCACTGTTGCTTTAAATCATTTAATTATAAATAAGCATGGTTTCCTACACTTAAAGTTCCTCGAGTGCAGTCAAATAATTTGTCTGACACTCAAAATCAAAGGTAGGCAGTTGCAAGATAAGATCAATCAAGAGAGCCTCGTTTCCCCTCACATATTCGACTTAACAGAACCGCTACTTTATCCATATTTAATCCCTAGCCTCATTCCTGTGTAACTTCTCCCCTATGCGCACACACATAATAGAGTGGAGTGTCTTATGACTTAAAAATTGAGTTTAGCAGGGCAATTCCGCTTAATAGCCATATGGACTGAACAGACAATCTGTGGAGCATTTTGATTCAATTCATTCTACATAACCATACTCATCTTCTTTTAATGAAAAACTGAAGAAAAAAAAAACAGCATCCAATGGATTGCGGACCAAATTTTCTACTTCAAAGGCTTGCACAGAACAGCTAAGATGGTAACCTTGCCTAGATACAAGTTTACTCTTCACTCGTTCTTAGCTCCAAATTCAATTTATACAATTAAATGCAATCCATTGTGGGAAATGCAGGTAGCACACAGAGGTTTGATTAAAAATTTAACAATACCATGGCAGGAAAATCGAATTACGAACATGGCTGCCTCAGTCAATCAGGTGCTAGGCTGTGGAAAGTCATCAGTTTCTTGCTAGTCGAGTGTGGATGTGCTTGTGCGTGCATGTGTGCACGCATGTACATGACCCTGCCATCTCAGTACACTAGATAATCCGCATCCTGGACAAGCACAAACTGCAGTCTTCCAGAACACTGCAGAAGGTAATTACAAATTAGGCCAGCCCTTGGATCATGAGACAGGCAGCATTCTCCAGTGCATCCTATCAGCCTGACTCTCCCTGGCCAAAACTGGCTTAGGCCAAGTGAACAATGACTCAGACCTCCCTGCTGTGACAAAAACACAAGCAGGCATCCTGCACTAAGCCCGTTGGGGACTGTTGTCCTTGGTGAATGGCTTACTGGTGAATTAGCACCAGAGGTCACTGGTTGGACTGTTAAAAATGCAAGGGAGCCATTCGTTGAAGAGACTACAGCATGTGATGCAATATTAAGCTTTAAGTCAACCAGTTTATGCTGCTTTAGGAAAGAAGGATTCAATATCTGTCTCTGACATACGTACGCGTAGCCGTGGTACTCCTTCTCCACTCTTCGACGTGGGAATAAATGTCTGTCTTCATCCATAGATGCTTTCTACACAGACAGTGGCAGCTTAGTTCCCCCAACACATAGGTAGACATCTCTGACTGTTCTGATGATGATCACCAAGCTTCAAACTTCATCTAACATCTAGTCCCCTGACAGGATGTACACGCATGTGAGAGCGAGGGAGAGCCCGTGGCAACTTAGACAGCATGCCTGTGATCGCTCTTTTGTGAGGCAGAGAGGGTGAGAGAACGCGTGCGAGCAAGCGAGGCGAGCACAATTATTATTTTGAGTGCGGCAGTGTGTGCACAAATGCATGTGCCTCCCGTGTTCACGGTCATCGGGGCCAATGATGTGTTCAAGGTGGCACGGGAGCATGGCGGACGGCCCATTGGGCGAACGCTAAGGGGAATACCAGTCGTCGAGACGTTCCAGTTCATGAAGTGTGCAAATCAGGTGACACTGGAGGGGGAGGGACAGTGATTAGAAGGGAGTGAAATAGCCAGGCCAGGGCCAGACCACCTCATCTGGGAGAAGAGAGAAGGATAAGGGGATTAAAGGGATAGAGGGGACAGAGAGGCAGTGAAGGGGAGAGAGTTATAAAAGTAGGGATACAAAGACAGAGAGAAAGTTAGAGATAATAGATGAGTGAAAGAAGGCTCGATATGGTGAAGTACCACAGGAGGTGATTTGATCTCAGCGAGTACTTCCCCACATGGGTTATATCATCACTGGAGCAGACTCCTTGCAAACAGCTTAGCTTTGACTACGTTCCTCAAAGATTTTTTTCAACTGGATTTTTTACATTTGTTTTTTTATTTATTTTTTGGAGAGCTAGTTACAGCATGAATTAACAGCAGCACAGAGCAAACACGATACATTATGCATTCTGCCTTGGCTCTGAAGTGATAAACAAGTCTGTATACCGACTTGTCATGCATGTCATTTTTGCCTTGGGGCATCAAAAAAAAGGGGGGGGGGCGGTGGCGGAAGCTCTGTCCAAATTTGGTGAGTTTTCCAACATCATGGTTTCAGTTGAGGCTTTTGTATGTTGATTCCCCCCTCCCCCCCACCCTTTCTCGGTTACTACGGCAACAGAAGTTGAGGTTTTGGTGGAAAAAAAGAGACTTTTTAAATGTTGCCAATCGTACCTTTGCCTCTTTTTTTTTCTTCATCTTCTTTTGTGTCAAAGTTGTTGTTTTTTTCCCTTTCAATCCATTGCTACTTTCCAGCAGTTTTCTGGTGATTTTCAAATAATCACATTAGTGTGGAGGACAGCATCGAAGTAAAGGTGGCAGAAGCAGGACAAATAATAGTAAATGGCACTTCACTTCTCTAAATTTCACCTTTTCACCGGGGTAAATGGTAAACTGAGTGCTCAAGCAGAGTTGAAAAGCCGTATATAAGAACCAAAGTGCATCTTCTTGTTTGAGTTTGCTGTACAAACAGACCTGTAGCAGTTGCAGTTTTATTTTTAGCTTATTAAAACTTACAACCCAATGCCAGAATTCTAAAAAAAATATGTGACATGCAGTTTGCTTGCCTTATTTATCGCCTAGGATTCTAACAGTTCAAAATATGCCACTTCAAACTCATCTACTGTATTTTATCTTAAATATGCCCCTTTATTTCATGGAACACCATCCATCTTAACAATATGAAGGCTTGACTGGTATTGTTCATGTTTTTGAGTGATGACAGTGAGTAACTTCTACCTTTTTGGTTAATAAGAATGTGGAGCTAAATTGGCAGATCAGCTGAGTGATTTCATGAGGGCTTGGGGGAAGTGTGTGTGTTTTTTCTGGTGTGGTTTTTGTGTAATGGTGCTTCTCTCTATTAGATCCCATGATGTAATCCATCTTCTGGATAATTAGCAGTGAGGGGATAGAAGGTGGGGGTTGGAGGAGGTGGCGTACACCGTTACAGATGAAGGCTCTTTCCTTTTACTGTGATAGAGGTTGTGTTTAGGTGTGCATTAATGTCTCAAGGCAAACACAGTGGATTTCACATTTTCTAAATTCACTTACATGATGGCTAAACAGTTGGGTCCTTACCTGTTATACAACACATTTTATTTCTTATGTCTGTGTCAGAAGGTGATGAAGGAAATCAGGCCTACTCTTCGATCAGTCCATTGGTTGGGTGTGTACGTGTCTGCATTGATACACTGACAGACAGTGGAGCTGCCGATGCTTTTGCTAGACAAGGCTACAGTTATAAAATAGTTATATGAGAAAAGCATATTGAAACACCAGCCCTCAAGCATGAAACATGAAAATAGCTTGAACAACCAAACACCATAAGCCAACTATTTTTTGGTGATATGACTTGTTTCTAGTGCCGCCCACTGATTTAGGATTTTTCAGACCAATACCATTTGGTGATTTAAAAAGCTGATATCCAGCTTCCAATCATTTTCTTTCTTTCAGACACACAAAACATAAACAGATTTCCCTGACATGTATAGTGATTTATGAGTCGTTACTATGGAAATATGACAGTGCAGTAAATGAATAACTTTTATTGTTACAAGTAGTCATTGCGCCTTTACGCTCTGCCTGATTATTCTCAGATAAGCTGGTTGTCCCAACGCATGTCGCTTACAGATAAGTTGCAGAGTCCCCTCTGGTGGACAAGCTTAACAATGTAAACACTCATAATATTGTTGAAGGGTGTTTCTTCCATTTCGCCTTTATTTTTTAAAATTTTCAGTTGTCATCAATGCTGATACCGATATATATCAGTAAAAATAGCTAATATCAGGCACTATATCGACTCTGTTGATCCAATGTTGGATATATATATAACTATTTTGTATTACTGTAAGGCCTTTTCCTTACAACGTAAAGCAGCTCAGGGCAGCTGTTGTTGTTGTTGTGATTTGGTGCTATTTAAATTAAATCGATTTGAATAGTTGAGCTGTGCTGATGTTTTGAAATCTAATTTAACAAAAAGTTATCTGCCATGGCATTGAATAGAGAACATATATACATATTATAATGAACATCGATCTATCCATTGATCTTCTTCGGCTTATCCAATTCATGGTTAAGGAGGGACTGGAGTCATAGAGTGAGAGGTGGGGTACACCCTGGACAGGTTGCCTGTCTGTTGCAGGGCTAACACAGAGAAACAGGCAACCATTCGCACTCACATTCATAGCTATGGGCAGTTTAGGTTCTTTAAATTAAATTAGTCCAAGCAGTCTTTGTTAAGATGGGGCAACCCCAAGGTTATCTTGAATGGATGATTTCTGGAGAGCTGTTGTATTGGTTTCGTTCTTACAAGAGTAACGCTGGTGTCGGTCCAACCAGTGTGAATTTGGTTTGATGAGGTCTTATATTCCAAACAGTTTACTAGTGAATCTACAGCCCTACGTAAAAACAACAACAAAAAGTGATGCAGTCTATCATGGGAAGGAAGATGGTCATACAGTTTTACACGCAGACAAAATACCTACACTGGAACAAACATAATGATACTATGCATTACACAGTGATTGGTGTCCTATCATTTAAGGATGAGATTAAAGAAAACCTCATGTTTCCTGGAGAATATGGGATACAAGAAGACTGAAAGTAAACTGGATTTCATTGCATCTCTTGCAGTTTATTTACCACTTAAATATTCCATAGTAGGTCCTCTGATTGCCCCAAAGAAAGCTCTCTGACTTCTCAATTTGCATATTGCCTCATGCTCACTGGTACCCAAAGTACAAGTACATCAGCGTAAGGGAATCAGATTTATTACTGGAACCATAGAATAAATAACAGCTAACAGAAATGGTGCTGACCCAACGACAAAATAGGGCTGCGTGGGGAATATGCAGTGCAGTGTTTGTTTCAGTCTCCTGCAGATGCTTAACAACAGGTGCATTTCAGGTCATCTATATTTCATTTGAGCAGCCATTGCAGGATGATGAATGTAACCTAAGTGTGCACGTGTTTGTGCGTGCGCGTGTGCCATCAGCGGTGGCCAACGAACTTGCTTTCCCTTCAAATGGAGTCGCTGCCCTAGTTCTTCTACTCATTAAACCCAACTACATGGCTGCGTGTATACTAGCTCCAACAAACAGACACGTAAGCTTGCTTTTGTAACTGTATACACTTTTTGCTTTAGCTGGCTTCAGCGAGGAGCCTGCCAGGAATCGCGGGAGAGGTCAGAGGGAGAGGTCATTAATCAAGACAGACAGGAGCAACACCCTTACATCCCCAGGAAGACAGTGTTGCTGGGCGATGTGGGTCCCAAAGCCCAGATCCCGCTCTAATCAGAGCGCCAATTAAGAACCGTGCTGCTCCACGCTTTAGCTGAGGCAGGGTATGGACAACCTTTTGTTCCGTGGCCTTACATCACAGCGTATGACACGAGAGCCCAGGAGCATTTATGTCCAGCTTAGTTTTGGTGCATCATGAAACAAAGTATAATTGGTGCACTATGAAGAAGTGGCTTATGTTGTGCTTACATCATCATAATTTACGATTTGACAACCTTAAGGCCGAGAAACAATAGCAGAGATACACAAACCTATGCACAAGCTACGATTATAATTCATACTGTAAAGCCGAGACAGTTTTTTTATTTGGCTAGTAGAACAAGAAAAGACAGTAATCAAATTGCAGAGGCTAAAACCAAAAAGTACCAATAGAAAGCATCTCTCAAGGATCGTCACATGCTTCAGTACCACTCACCAAATTGCAGGGGCTCTATTCATACTTGTTTCTTTTTTTTTTTTACCTCCTCCAGATAGCACTAATGATCAATTCCAGTCCTCAGCATATTTATTCATGAGTGTATTACACCTGGTTCCTCTTTGTTGCTGATGCATTTCCACAAGTATTATGTGATGCCTTGGCTCCCACGCTTCTGGCTCAGATGGCATTTCTGTCTCCTGCTTCTTACTACCAGGCTTTGTCGAACCATACGCATGCACGCGTTTACAGACGTGCATGGCACGCATATGGTTTCCCTCACTGGATCATCTGACTTCTTTTATTCTCCATCTGT
Organism: Tylochromis polylepis; assembly: GCA_015107715.1. Classification (NCBI taxonomy): domain Eukaryota; kingdom Metazoa; phylum Chordata; class Actinopteri; order Cichliformes; family Cichlidae; genus Tylochromis; species Tylochromis polylepis. The sequence continues at coordinate 13,009 of VVHJ01033957.1, forward strand.
ACTCCATCTCCATCAATCGGAATCAATTTATTGTTAGTGGGATGCTTTATCTGTTTCAGTGTTCACACATCTCTTGAAGTGTCTGCGGGCAGAGCTGTGTGGCACCTTAAAAAGGTGTTAAACTTATTTAAAACCGCTTTTGTGTGTGTGTTAATGGGTCATTATTGAATCTAAGAAACGATGAAGCGGTATCAAGGTATTGAGTGTAAAGAAAACCAGTGTCTAGAGATGCTTAAACCAGTGGAACCAGTTTGGAAAGCCTCACGTGGTTTCGGGTTTTCCTAATTTTAACAATGTTCTCTGCGATTCAAATGCTGTCGTCATAATGATTATGGATGGATTGATATTACCATAATTGCCATCAATTATGTGCCTCTAAATGTCACAGTTACTAAATGCCCAGTGCTACTTCCTAGAGGAACAAACAGAACAAAAAAAAAAAGAAGCAAACCCTCACACCTGCCAAGCTGAGAATAGGAAATTTTGACATTTGTGTCATAAAAAACATCTTTTATTCAGATTTATTCAATTTCTTTTTATTTGTTATGAAATGTACTGACGATTTTGTGTTTTTATGAGACCCCCTAGTTTAATAAATAAATATAAATACTGTCTCTGAAATATGGCAAAACGGCTCACTAATTTTGTCTACAAGTGGGTATTATAAAACACTGCTTTGTCCACAGAAACTACAAACAGTACATTGAATTATGATCATTTAGTTATGTGTGGGACTCGTCTGTATCTTCATCTTTGACTCTTTGTGTCCTTGTTTGCTAGACTAAACCGAGCAGCTATTGTCGGTCTGCTTTTTTCTTCTTGTTTTCTTGTTATTTTTCTTTTTCTTGTTTCTGCATCTCTCTGGCTCCTTATGCTTCTGGCTCACTCTCTTTCAGTTTTTCTCTTTCACTTTCCTCCTTGCCAGATGATGCAGGGGCAAGCTCTGTTTCCTCCCACTGATATGATTGGGTGTCATTAGCCAGTTCAGTGTTTTAGGACAGCCAAACACTAGTCAGGTAAGAGAGACAAGTAAGAGAGGTTCACGGTCTTGCTCGGCTGTATTTTAGAATGCTCGGCTCAGTCTCTGGCCTTGTTTGATTCGAACTGAACCATCCTACTTATATCTGCTAGTGAGTTCAGCTTGAAGTATTGAAGAATAGCTTATAGCTTGTATATATGTATATACATTGATCTATGTATCCATCCATCCATCTCCTTGACTCTTCCTCTTGATGTCCTGCGGCCATCTCGTTCCTTGGCCGTGCGGTCGCTGAAGAATATGAAGCTTTAGCTGCGGCTGTCTCGCTGGGGAAATATATGTTGACTGTCTATTGCATTACAGTTTCTAAGCCTCACATCAGGAGGTGATCAGATTCCCTGAGGTTGCAGGAACAAGGGAAATGGAGTAAGGAATGACAGAAAGTGTGCTGCTGTATCTCCCAGTGTGCACGCGTACGTGCCTATATATTTGTGGGTGAACATTAAGATATTACTTTTCACTAAATCACAATTGAACAGGCTTTTTTTCGTTGTTTGTGTGAGGCATGGCATGGTTATATACCACACGTACAGTGGGAAACCTCAGGAAACAGTCTACCCCAGAGGTAGGTAGTCAAATCACCAAAACACGCATCAATGTGAAATGCTTTTAAAAGAGAAATTCATGCATTATTTTAACAAACACTAGCATGATGCGAGTAGTGACAATGCCAGCGTGGCAACATTTCAGAAATAGCTGTTTTCCTTCAGAGACTATGTTATTTAAATTTCACACACCACCTCAAAAGAAAGCAAAATAAATACGTTAGCAGATTTTGTGGGGGAAAAAAACTTGGCATTGAGATATACAAAACAGTATAGTTATACACTGACCAGGATCAATTAAGCTAACACCAAAGCAACAAATATGCATTTAAGTCCACTCTTGTTTTTTTTTCTTTTACCAAGCTTTTGCGCAGGCTGCTGAATGTTATAAATTATGACCAAATTTTGCACCAGTCCATGGCTTCATCCTGCATTCTAGCAAACGAGCCACACAGCAGTATAATGGTCCAAGGAGTGTTTCCTTGGCACAAACCTGGCCTTCAATACACATCAGGGGTCATTCTAAAGCAACAGTGTACCTAAGTTTTGTTGCTGACAAGGTGCACCATTTCATGGTCAGTGCTGTACTAGCAGCATAATAATGCAGCATGTAACAAAGCACTCATCTTAAAATGGATCCATGGGCAGGGACATGGCTATGGCTTCAGCTAATACGACTCTCCATTGTCCCCAAACCTTCACGCAGTAAGCACTTGAAGCTTGGTTCTATAATCTGTGGTAACCCCGTGATGCTGTCACATCAGCATCTTAACATAATGCTTGAAACAAACAGTACATCAAAGAATTTTCTTTTAGGAAAAAACATCTATCATGTTCTAGCCTGGGTTAGCTGCTTGGCTGTACACATCGTTGTGCATTTTAAAGCACTAAAAATTAGCTCAGGTTTCATTAGAGCAAACACGAGCTAACTGCCAATATATCAGCATCGGCATTTAAAAAGTCTAATAAATGAAAATTTAAAAAGCAGAGAAACACACTTCAGCTATGTTACGGTTATGTTGAATAGTTTGTCCACCAGAGGGCACTCTGCAACTTCCCTGTTAGCAACACGAGTAATCCACAATTGTTATAACAGCAAAATGAGTTTATTTTTAAACTGCATTGTCCTATTATTCTAGTAAGAATTCATAAATAACGACACATAACAAATGTTATTTAAGGCTTGTGCCTGAATAATTTTTTTAAAAAAGGCCATTGTATTGCAGCCTCCTTGACTTTTTTTTTTAGATATTCTCTCTTATATAATGTATATCCCCATCAATCCCAAATGAGGTCCACAGCTGTTTAGTTTACTAAATCAAGGTAAGCACTTTATCCATTGGCCTATAGCACCAAGGACCAGGGATACTGCCAGTGCCCAGAGCACTGCATTGACGCTGAGTAGCTGCTTAACAGGCTTATAGAGGAGCAGGGGAGCGAGTCAATCAGCTGCTATTGAGTGACTCTGTAATGGCCAGCCTGACCATCACACTCCCGAGAGAGACAGTTTTGTTTTCCATTAAGACTGTCCTTACGCAGGGAGGTACGACACAGCCTTCATGTGAGGCTCTGTTGTTAAAAACAAAAAAGGAGTGTTTTCACTTGCATTTATGGTTGTAGGAAAGATAACAATGTCCTCACATTTACCTTATTAAACATAATAAAGTCAAACCATAGTTGCTTTAGCGTTCATTACATAAGGAATAAAGGATAAAGTAAAAGGTGCATTTACATATTACCTTGACATTAAATATGTGCAATGAAGATATTAATTTCTAATCTAACTTTTTTTTTTTTTGTTCAAGAAAGAATATCACTGTTTTTGCTTAAGGTCACATAGCGTCCCATGCCAGCTAAAAAGGAGCTTGATGGTATGGCTGTCAGCTAGCCCACTGCCCCGAGAGGGAGAGCCATTAGTTTTAATCAAGCACCACTCTAATTGAGAGGTCTCCCATCTTCATAAAGATAATTACTGGAAATGTCAGACTCTATGTGTGCTGCCCCCTCCCATAGATCTGACCCACAGTGATAAACCACAAGGCTGGATATGTATCTTTATAAGAGGGCAATGCCAAGACGTCTAGCTGACTGGAACAATTACTCAACATTAGCTACAAATGACCTCAGGAACACAATTAAATGCCACTACGTTACTATATATCATCCCTATTATATCTTTACAGAAGGAGTTGGGATATACTATTCAAATGTGAGTCTTACATTCATAATAACATTCATGGATATCTTTGCTTGATATAATCTGTTTGCAAAGGAAGTACCTGGAGGCTGGCCAGGCTTTTATGTGGTGAAACCTAGAGGGTTGTCTGGGTGGAATGTCTTTAGATATTAGAGGCATTAAAATTAATTACAATATACTGTATACTGTTCACAGAAATGGCTGGACAGCAGGGATAGTTCAGTCATTAACTAGTTTTAGACAGCAGGCAAAAAACTATGTTCAAAAAAAGGATGGAGACCTTTTTTGAATATAGTTTTTGCATAAGACTATATAATGCTAAGGTATAAGCATTTGAGTCCAACATAAAGTGGGGTTATTAATTAATCATTGATATATCTGCATTTATATTGGTCGATAAAATAAAAAAATAAAATAAAATAAAGAAGAGGCGAAAGAAACACCATTCACCCATCTCAGTGATGATGTCGCATAGTTTTTCAACCAGCTGTTAACACCAGCTGTTCTGAGTAGAGTTGGGCAGGGTGTAAACAAATAATCCACGACTTTTTGTGACAATGATTATTATTGAATTACTTTTTCTATGTTACATTGGGGAAATCTGTTTATGTGTCATGTGTCTGAAAGAAAATAAAATTGTGACCATTATTTCAGATTTTTGGTATTGGTCTTAAAGATATATTTCTCTCTCTCTCTCTCTCTCTCTCTATATATATATATATATATATATATATATATATATATTAAAACTTGATTTGACCTGAATAGATATCCACTTGGTTAAAGTCTAAAATAAAGTGTTAGATTTTTTTTTTTAAAGTAAAGAAGTGCAGAAATCTAACTCCCTCTCAGAACACTTGAATTACAAAATGCTGAAAGATTTCCATTCAGTATTTTATGAATTTGTTTTCCTCAATGGTGGCAAAAATATGTTTCCTATCCGAGCTTTAAGCGAGAGTAGTAATAAAGAGTTGGAGAGCATGTAGAATTTAAGTGTAAACAACCTTGTTCCCAGATTCCAAAGTCTCATCAGCGCTTTGATGTAATATCCCTGTCTCCTGAACTTTGAATGATCACTCTCTCGGGGCTTTAACAGAGAGCCATGAATGGATGAGGTGGTAGAGTCTGACTGACAGCCAACATTAAGTAGCTGCTCCCCCAACAAACCACAACCGAACCCATCTAAAAGCTGGCAATGATTAAATCATAAGTATATTTCAGGATGAAGGCAGATTTTGTGGCGTTAAGACATAAATGCTCATTTTTGAAGGGAGCCTTGTACAGCAGCACTCGCAACAGAGTTATTCTTCTCTCATGTTACCATCCAATGACGTCCACTGCAGTGCATTGACAGTGACATGATTTTTAGTTAGTTAAATACTTGCCATTTCCCTGTGTGTTAACAATCATGCAGCATATCACACATATGGTGACAAACACAAGTGAATTGTTATGGATATATCATATTCCCCAGTACAAGCGTTAATTTGGGCCGACCCACGCACAGGATATCAAGAAATCAATATTGCTTTCCCGTGTCTGTGGCTGCGCTAGGTGGGCCTAATTGAAATGTATGAGAGAGCTTGCTAAATGATCTGTGCAGGCAAGGGAGCCAGAGTGATTGCAAACATATGGAACGGTTCCTTAGACAAGAGAAACATTTGTACAATGCTGTGAGAGAAACAGACACGGGAGCAAAAAAGCAAGAGTAAGTGAAAGAGTGAAAAAAGAAACGAAAAGAAAAAGAGACAGAGCAGAGGAAAAGGGAGGGGTCAGTCGGTTCACTGCTACATGGCGTTTCTTGGTGTTAATGCAACCGGACGCAGATAAAAATGAGGATTTGACGGCGTTTTTAGTTAGATGTCCGTGTTACTTAGGGAGATACGTAAAGGTGGAAAAACCTGGGTGTGTGGGTGTTGGCACATTATCAACCCATTAAAAACAAATTAAGGCACAAACATGGAACTTAACATCTGCTGTTGTCGCATGTCTGCTAAAACACTAAGCGTTGACCTGTGTGAATCTTTCGGGGGTGGGGGTTTGGGATTTTGAGCGAGAAATTGTGTATGTTGCAGGTTTCTATCGATGGTTTCCTCCTTTCCTCTGTCCTCCCACCTTGCTCCCTCACTCCTCCATCCATCCATCTCCCTTCCCATGTCTCTCTCTCTCTCTCTCTCTCTCTCTCTCTAATAAGCTATTGACATTCTGCTTAGTAATGACTGCAAGAATAATGGGTCTTGTATCGTCCAGAATGAGCAATGAGTAGAAGTGGCATTTTCTGAACTCCACAACAGGTAGACGTTCAGGCTCACTCACTTCCAATTGGTCAGTTTAACTGGCTATCTCTTCGGGGTAAAAGCTATCGTGCCTTTTGCACGCGATATGGCACAAAGTTTACAATATGATAGTTGTGATAGTCTGGATTAGCAATGTCTCTGATGAAACTTTTAAACATTTCTGTTAAAATATTTGGTATAATCTATCATCATTTGTAAGAGATGACAGCTCTCTACAGCTACATTTTTAAAAAAAAGTTAACTCACTAACATAAATCTCTTATTCCAAGCCACTTTTTTGCCCTTGTCATATGCTAAGAAGTGTAGCGTTTACACATTTCCTAACTAGCAGTGAAAGGATTATTTTACTACTGCCAACTGGTGATAATGCATCTTGACAAACATTGCTTGAGGCTAGAAACAAGGCTCGAGATACATGCCCACAGCTTAAGCTAGGTTCATGAGCAAATGTCAAATGTACTGATATACACCTTGAACATTTCTTTACAAATGGGAATTACTGTGGATGTAGAACTGCACACAGTCAATGCAAACTGTGTAGCTTTTACTCTCCCCTTTGATTATGAATGGCATGTGGGACTTTGTCTACTAAATAATTACCATTGCCATTAAGTAATGAAAAGAAAAAGAGAACAACTTCTCTGCATGACAAATGTTAAGGTCAACTTTCAAATTGCTTTTTTTTGGCATGTGAACATCTCTGAGCTGAGAAGATGCCTTGGCACAAGGATATGACAAAAGAGCATCTATTATTCATTTAGTCAATGTATTGACATTGACAGCTCAGGTAAAACATCAGTGTAGGGTCAGGACAAAAAAGCTGCAAGAAATGGAATCTGGGAACAACACAGTTAGGGATAAAAATAAGGTTTCAAAATGAAAAATCTTACTGAGCCTGACAAGTAGAAATCCTGCTGTTTGGAGGAAATGCAGGTTGTCATTTATGTTTTAATGCAAATGTGAGGTGTTCAGGGTTGTCATGATGCTAGAATTTCAAACTCAATACCAAGGAAAATACTTGATAGTCACTACCATTTTAGATACGAGGAAAAAAGGACTTTTTTTTAAGAGGTAGATGTAGGTTGCCACTGTTTCTTTCTAGTTCCTCGTAGACTTTTCTCTGCTTTAATGTAGAACAGCAGAACATAATGCTTTATTTATTTGAACAATAATTCTGTTATCCTGTTGAATTAAGACCTTCTAGTAACTTTACAGATAAAGCTTGATGCCTAGCTCACACAATAACGTTATTATTTGATTATTAGCTGTAGCTGCTAGCTGCTACCTTAATTATAACTTAAAAGACAGCTAATGTGGCTATCGGATAATTGCCAACAGTTAAACAGCTCATGTTAACGTGTGCACCGGTCCAGTTAACATTTATGATAACTGTTTAATTCCTCATTGTTGATGAAATAGATGCTTTACTGACCTTTCTAAATTCCTCATAAAGTGTTTTTTTAGAGTTGAGAACGTCAGCTAGCTGAGTCGCTAGTGAAGCGCTGCAGGTGCTGTGTGAAGATGCTTGTCAACTGGACGCGACCAAGACAACGCTGCTGGTGTTGATACTGGTGCAAATAAGTTTCTAATCTAATAATCATTTTTAGTATCAGTTAGCATCGGGTTTTGATTTTTTTTTTTTTTCTTTTTTGACAGCCCTAGTGGGAGTGTAAATGGATAGTGTGCAGGAAGTTGTAAAGGTTTATATAAAGTATAGTACATGTCACAGAAATAGAAGAATGCAGACACGATAGTTCCCACTGCTATTTTGGGGATTTCTGCTGTAAATGTTTTCCGCATTCACAAGTATTTTTGAGAAGAGCATGATACAGTCGAGTGTATACTGATGTGGTAATCCATTTGTTTAAATACATCTGACATGTTCATTAAGCTGCTAAGCCACACACTCCCACATTTTTCGCTTTTCTGTCTCAATCCTCCTACTAAAAGCTGCTTTTTCTTCCTGCATTGAGACGGTAATTACCATGCAGTCAACTAAGAGGATGGCAAGCAGAAACACAGCAGCGCTTGTCTGTGGCTGCCTGCCAGCCAAGCTACTTACACTGTGGAGCACACAGTGCCCAGGCACTACGGGCCAGAGTCAGGCTTCATATAACTCTGGCTTCCTGGGCTAATAAAGATCATATCTCTGGCTGTGACTTAGAGTGAACATGATATAGCATGTTGACAGTCTTTGACAGAAGATATGTTTGTAGGCGACTGAGTTGTAGGTCACTGAAACACAAAAATACAGCGGAACAGAAAATAATGCCTCAGGATGATCCATGCAGGCAGGCTAAGTGCATCATTGCACTAAGTGAAATGATGAAACACTTACTGTTTGTTACACAGAGCTCTGATCATGATGTACCAACACTCCTAACACTGACAAGTCACAAAATCAGACAGGCCTTGTACCAGACTGTGACATTTTCATGAATTCTGAAAAGAAAATGAAAGGTTCACCACCATCTTTCCACTCCAGGAGCATTCGAGACTCTCTGCCTGTTTGCCCGCCTGCTTTTCAGGCATGTCGCTGCCAACTTGGCATATTACCCAGGCGCTACACTGGTGTCGGCAGTGAGCCATCTCTGCCAGCTCCATGATTGCCATGATCTGGGTCGGCGAGAGCATTACATGGCCACCTGGAAAGAGTCGAACACCTGGACGCAGCTTAGTGCCCAGCTCAGCTATAATACCGGCCTTTTTTTTTCTGCCAGTAAATGCCAACCTGTCTTTTCTCTCTTCTGTCTCTCACATGGTGCGCACAAGTGATTAAGCATTGTGTAGGTCTACTGCTGGTATACAGTAGCTAACATTTTGCAAAATCAAAGTGCTTTCATTTTTAACGGGGTTTATTGGCCCGCTGAATAAAATGGCAGCTAGCAAATGATGCTTTCTACCGCAGACTTTCTGCAGAAATTACTGCACGTTTTCCTAAAAAGAGATTATTTTTTCTTTTTGTGGCACTATGGGTTGTTGCCTTGTGTGCTTTTCCCATGCACTGTTTGCTGGGTCAAGTATGTGTAACCTTGAGAATGTATGCAGCAGTTACAGTTTTGAGCAATATCTCCTTGTGTTCGGCACATCCAGAACAAATTAAAGCATTTTCTGTGGCTGCTGAATTTATTGTAGCTCTGTATAAGCCTAGAAGGAGTTTAAGAAATGTCTTCTTTGTTCACCATTAAGTCTTCTTTTATTTCTCCTTGTATTATAAATCAACAAGCTTTTTTTTGATTCAGCACTCAAAGTGCTGAGAAAACCACTTGTGTCCTCGCCAGTGAAATGCTTCGTGACAGCACTGTCAGCCCACATTGTGCCAAAACAATTCTCTTGACCTCTGTCACTAAATTTCATTGTGTGTGATGAAATTCTCAATTTATATTTTCTCCTTTTTTATTAAGATTTTTGCAGAGACTTAACCTGTGTTTTCTTATCTTGACGCTTGACTCAGACTGGGAGGATCCATTTGCCGCATCGTTCAAATAAATCTGCCCTTCTGTCCACTAAGATAACTCACTGAGTACATTCACTAATAAGTGACCCCTAGCTGGGCCCTAGCAATTGCTGCTCTTTCTTTGTTTGTTATCTGGTTAAGGAGCACACAAAGACATCTTTTTTTCTGGTTAAGCATAAGTAATCAGATATAATCATACTGTTATCTCGGTGTATGCCCCCCTTACTATAAATTCTAGAAGATAAAACTCAAATTGTTGGATACGAGTCCACGGATATATACTGCCCCAAGACAGGTCTTGTCCTTTGTTGGAGCACACTCTATTTATATCACATAATTCACTTCAGAAAAAAAAAAAAAAAAAAAAAAAGAGGACAAAAAAAAAAAAAACCAAAAAAA
>VVHJ01033959.1:0-12833 GCA_015107715.1 Tylochromis polylepis
ACAGCTGGGACTAATCAAACATGACAAGACAAAGGGGAAGCAAAACTTAAAACACTGAACACAGGACACAAGACTATCAAAGTAAAACAGGAAACAAGAGACATTCACAAGACGCGGATTTGACACTGAGACATAGAGACATAACTGACTGGGGAGACATGGAGATGAGTGACTAGACGTGGAACATGGGGAAGGCAAAGGAACTAAGAATATAACACAAGCAGAACACAATAAAGAGAACCAAAACCACGAAAAACTATATTTAAAGAATATAAATTAACTAAAAAACTCAAAACCCTGGGTCACAGATTCAGTACCGTGACATATATAAAAGCAAGGTTGGGAGTACCTGCAGCAACCATGTCACTATTTAATGGGGAATTTCTGAATTTCTATTGAGGTTCTGTTTGGACTCTGAATGTAAGTAGTTAATCTCAATTTCTGTTTAATGTAAATTTCTGTGTAGGTAGACAGATCATGTCTGTCAGGGATAGCAAATTTCTTCCGTGTTATTTTCGTTTTATTGCCATCTTGACATCCAGCCACTGTTTCCCCAAGTGTGACTTTAGCATAATGGAAATAGATCCACAAGTTACTACACCCAAAACAGCTGTGCTTTATAATTAAAGTTGTGCTGTAATAATCTCAAGAGATTAACACTTTGGAGCTTTTTGGTGTATTACTTTGATGATATCACAGATTAATCCTAAAACGTTATAGTTTTTCTGAACAGAATCTTGCATCTCATTTCTTTAAATAATGCTTACCGTTTTCTGTGCAGCAGGATCAGACTTCTAAGTCAAATCACTGTACAATGCCACTGTTCTCCACCCACGCTGTCTCTAGTCGCTCTGCAAAGACTCTCAGAGGTGTCATAAAAAGTATCAGGTGGAACAGCCCATGATGACATTATTACATTTGCAGGAGTCTAACCTCTCACTGGAGAGATAATAAGAGAAAGGTCTGCTGTAGAACATACCACATATGACTTGGGAAAACATGTCCATAAACATATGTTACTGGACATGTTTTCCCAAGTCATAACTTAAGAGTGTTCATATTCATGGTCATTTTGAAGGTATAATTTGTGGCATTGTTTTTATTATTATTCATACATCAGAGGGAAATAAAAGAAATTAATTACAACAGAATACAAAAGAATCACATTAAAGTCCATAAAAGTAAAAAAATCAGAGAGATTGTCATTTCTTTTTTGCGTCACCTTTAGTAAAAAAAAAAAGTCTTCTGACAAGCTGTATTTCACTCACAAAAAGCTAAGAAATCTTTTAGCCAAAGCTAAAACGTCACTGAATTTGTGCAATGACATCAAACTCACAGAAATTACCTTATGAGACATAAGTCAGTTATCTTTTCAGTTTGTCCTAGTTTTCTAGCAGCTTCTCTTTGAAGCTTGTACGCGGCAGTCATCCCTTGTGACACTCAATGTGTGATCATAATGATGACCCTGAGGATGAGCCTGCATTCCTCTTCCCAGCACACTCCCTCTGTCTCACATCTCTACCGTATAGACCCCCAGCTGTCATGTAATAAATGTTCACCACCATAATCAATTTGCAACGCTTGGGGAGCATCTCTCTTGATTTAGCCTATTAAAAAAAGACAGGGAAAGAGAGGGAGAAAAAGATGAGGCAGAACACAGAAGACAAGAAGGGTTCCTGTGATTGTGGGGAGAGCGTGAGGCAAAGAGGAGGGTACGGGGGGGTCTGTTAGAGAAAAGACTTCCTGTGGCGTAAATAGTATTCATGGATGACAGAGTGGTCATGGAGGATAGATGCGGTTCTTCTTCTCTGTGCAGTTTGAGTTGACTCATTCTTTGCCTCGCCTTTCTTCCTGGCGCAACTCTCCAAGGGGTTCCTTTGTGCCTTAGCAGCAGGTAGCAGTGGAGTGGCAGGTCAACTCTTGAGCCAGCACATTTACCCCCTTCTCCCACTAACCCCTGCTGAGTGCTTTTTTTTTTCTTTTTTTTTTTGCAAGAGTGAAAGTGTAATATTGTTCAGGGGTGTGGAATGTGCAATAGGAGCGATATCGTATGTAAGATTTTTATATATGTATATAACAAGTATATAAGAATACTAAAAGGGAAAAAAAAACTTGAGAAAGTTTTATCCAGATCTCAAAAGCTTGAACTTCAGCATATTTGTATGTATGCATGTGAGTAAGATTTTCAACTTGAATCCATCAAGATTTGATATGGGATGTAATTGTTCCCCTAATTTTCTTTAAGCTTATCTTTCACATTATAGGTTTTCTGACCGATTTGATGCTTTTTCCCCCCAGATTGTTTTCTTTCTTTCCCCATGGTAACTCGAGCAGTTTTCCCAGTGGGTGGTTCACTCAGCCGCAGGCTGCAGAATGGAGTTGCCCACATATCACACAGCCTAATCGAATAACTGCCTCAGCGTGGCGCCCAGCATGAGTGTCGTCCTCAGAGGGGAGCTTGACCGGAGGCTGCAGGTACCTTTCATTGCTTCCTGGCAGGCCAGCTCTCTTCCACAGAGTCCTGCTGCTAGAAATTTGTCAACCCCCCTCTGGATTTCTTTCTGGGAGTGTCATCTGCAGGGGCCCCTGATGGGAGATTTGTTGATATGATAACTCGATTAGACTACAGGATGGATGACATGGTGGCAGCAAGCCAGTCAACCGCACACAGGGAGGTGGTGACTCCTCTCTTTAACCTCTCTTCAGGAGCCCGGCGCTTAGCACCTGCCCTCGGCTAATCAGCCTCACTGCCCAGGATGGTGGCTGGAGGAAAGGTTGAGGTCAGGGCCTGTTTAGATATGAGGGATGGTTCAATTCAGCCTACATCCTCTTTTCACTCACAGGAGTGTTATCCAGGGAAGGTATATGGCACTTCATAAGTGTGTCTCACTGTGTTGACTATTACAAATTTTGGAATTACTGTACCTCCTGGTCTTGTTAGCCTAACTGAATTATGAATAAACATAACAATCTATTATTAGCAGCATATTTAATGATTCCAAGAGATGACCAGTGTGCAGCTGCCCACATTCACATGAAAACAGAACTGTATAAACCAGTGATTCCAGCACAGTTATTTAGTCATAACCATAAAGGGCTTTGTGTGTTTTGAAATAAACCTGAGAATTTCTATTCAGATATCTTCTTTTCTGTTTTAATTAGACAGGAGCCTTCACATCTGGCATCCAAGTTGGTCTTTCTGAAGCTGCTGCTACTGATAGATGCTGGACTCATCAAATCTATCACTAGAGGTTCCTACATATGATCATTACACCAAACAGTTTGAAATATTGGTTTTTGAGCTGTGACATACAAGCAGCTGCAATGTTTGCATTTTTTCAACCATGTATTTTAATAAAATGACACCTCTCTGACAGCTACTCAAAGCAGATTCTGAGAAAGCATTCAGCAGAGAAAACATGAAACAAGTTAAATCTTGTACGCTCTGATGGGCTGTGTGAATTACGATAAACACCCAAATTTTTACACATGGTTTCATCCTCTTCCACCAAAAATAATGGATTATTCCTTGAGAGCTATTGCTGTTGCACTTTTATCTCAACTGTACAGACAACCTGAGTTCGGTATCAGCCAACCATTCGGCCAGTGTACCTGCAGGCTACAGCCCTATTTCAGTTACATTTCACATTTGAAATCAGGTGGTATGAAATCCTTTAGGGTCTCATTTGATGGCGTTTCTGAGGTCATAAACCTTTCTTCACAGCTTTTCACTGCTGTCTGAGCAGCCAAAGACACTTACAGATGCACAGTATCTTCTCTGTATCTCCTCCAGCTTATTTGCTATATGGTGCACTGGGGCCACTCAAGTCAATTAAGTTCACATCTCCACTTTGGCCAAACAAGGGATTGTGGCAAAATGAGAAGCGCTAAAGACCAACAGGAGCCTCCCCTTCCCAGCCCAGGCATTGAGGAGCAGCAAAAAGGACACCAAACAAAGAGCGGCCCCTCTGTGTCTCAATGACTCCTCTCTTTGTTGCCTTCTTGGGCCCCATAAAGGAAGAGGGACGCTCTTGTTTGCCCAGGAGGTGGTTTAATGGCCCCTGGTAGAACAATGGCATCACATTCAAGCCATCTAGAGGGGCTCATTATATGGGGCCATCCCAAAACGCAGGGTCCCTGGACGTTCCCACTGCAGCGCTGGGTGAATGGTCCTGATGGGCGGGGTGGGCCAGCGAGGGCATACGGGGGGAGAATGGAGACCATTGAGGTGACAAGCAGGTTCCATCTGCCCCCAGTGTCTCCTCACCTTGCATCACGACAGCTAGGGGCCTCCCCATGCACAAAGGGCAAATTTAGTGTGTCGAGGTAGTTTAAAACACTCACTTTAGAAAAGACTATTGAGGGAAATATCAACACTGTAGACCACGGAATGGTGCATTCAGCCTCTGCTGCCCCCTTTCCATTGACAGAGTTCCTTTTCCTTTCAGTCTTTTACTCCTTTTTGCTCCATTCAAGCCCCACTTCTCTCATCTTTCAAGCTCTTCATGCCATTTTTCCCATACCTTGCAAAGGGGCGGATGACAAGAATTAAGTTAGTTCTGGCCCTACCCAAAGGTTTTGTCCACTCTGAGCCATGGCAGGTAACTGTGGCCATGATGAAATGGCTCATCAATCACCAGCCAATCCTTTCTAGTGATGTGACACTGGCACCAAGGATGCCAGAGACATCAGTAAGAGATGGTAGATGTGGCCAAACTTTCATAAGCTGCTGGTATACTTCATATCCCAAAGTAGATGGAGAGACATAAATTACACCAACTTTTTTCTCCCACAAATAAGGTGCTAATAAGTTACTCCAGGCTGTAATGTATCCTTGTAAAAATCCAGAAAGATAAGGAATATTACATAAATTAAGAAAAGGTAACATCTGCGTTTACATGTGCATAACAAACTGTAACTAACTAAATGACACCAAGTCAAGCAAGGACAATCAGCCCAGCCTGCAAAAAGCTTGAATTAAGACTTTCTATATGACTTTATCAGCCACTCACACCTTTGTGGAGCAAGCTCAGCCCACTTATTTACGGCATAGCATCAGTTCATTGACGTTTGCAGGCATTTGCTTATGCACAGGCCGCACCCCCGCCTTTTGATTTTCAACTGGGATCACTGCCCTGCTTAGCTGTGAAATACATGACCTCACATTTGACTCTAGAATACTTTGATATACAGAGGAGTTCATGGAGGACTCACTGACAGCAAGGTTCCCAGGTCCTGTGGCTATAAAAGCAACACAAATCTTAATCGTCACCCCTTCACTACCATGTTTGATAACTGATGTGAGGTGTTTGTGCTGATACGCTGTGTCTAGTTTTCACCAAACATGGTGCTGTACATTATGGGTAGACATCTCCACTTTGGTCTCTTCTGTTTTTTAAGGACATTGTTCCAGAAGTCTTGTGGATTGCTCAGATACAGTTTTGCTTTTATATATTAAGCAGAGTGGCCATGTTTTTTTGTTGTTGGTTTTTTTTGTTTTTTAAAGAGAATATGCTTTCTCCTGGCAGCCCTTCCAAACAAGCCATACTTCTTCCGTTTTTTTCTAATTGCACTGTCATAAACCATTTAATATGTAGCTGAAATGTAGCTCTTAGGTTTTTTGCAGTTTCTCTGCATGGTCTGATCTTGAGGAGAATTTGTTGAGACATCCACTCCTGTAAAGATTGTTTTAACACACAACCTTCATAAAAGCAAACTGCCAAAACCTCTGTTTTTATAGACATGCTCACACTTGCTGATGATCTGTTAATAAAGTACATTTAATTAGCAACACCTGGCTGCTACTTATCCTCTTAATTCCTATTGAATCAGTAAGGGTGTATGAGGGACTACCTATGAAAACGTTGGGTTACTTAACATAATCCCTAGTTCTTTGATAACAGAATGAGGTAGAACTGTTTGTACCAACTTTTTTCTTACTGCAGTGCATGCGTTGGTGAATCATTCTGAATTGATAAACATGTGGCTGCTTTATGTGAAGCCCCCATTTCTATATATATATATATATATATATATATAAGGAAACACGTTTGCCTTAAATAAAATCATTATTTATTTAACTCTGTTCCTTTCTGTTGCTGCTGTTTTGTGTAGTTGCTTTGGAGAACTGTCAATAGTGAATGAAATAAAAAGGTGGTTTTTGTTGTCGCTTAGTTTAAACATGCGTGTTTAAATATTCTAATATGACAGCCGGGCCTTCCTCATTTGTGCATGAAATATTCATTCACATGTTGAAGAACAAATAAGTCAATGCTGGAAATGGGACCAGCAGGATTAACTAAACATAATTTCCTTACAGATGATTTCCTTAGGAATTAATAAAGTAATCTCATTCATATTTTGAGTCTGATAAACAGACTCATAACACCTGAAATATGAGACTGAAATTTTGAGGGTTTTTTTTTATGAATTATTGTGGAGACTGACCATGTGATTACAGACTGGCTGAAAATGTTAGCACCAATGAAAAATGTATAACGAGGTAAAATACTTTACCTGAAACTCAATTTATACCCTGATTTACATATGCAGAGGGAACGTGGCCATGCTATAAAGTGATAAAAACCACAATGTTTTGCTTTGGCTTTTAAAAAGCTCACAGAACCTTTAATTAAGTGATTTCATCATGTTGCATGAAGAGAATAAATTCATCAGCAAATGCGCAAAAATCTTCCATAAGTTAATTTTTTTAAATTTAATAGTTTTACAAGAATCTGATTAGATACATAAAAGTGGAGATGGAAACATTTGCATGTGGACGTTTTTTAGTACACCAAATCTACTTTTTATAATTCAGTAGCCAACCAGCAATAAGTGGAGCAAAGATTCCATGGTCCTTTTTCCAACCCTGATGGTAGTTTATGAGAAGATTGGAGCTTTCTATAATCATCTTGAAAAAAAAAAAAAAAAAGTCTGGACCTGCAAACTGACCTTTGTAGTTACTGTTCTTCATCTTAAAATGCTGCCAGACTACTTCTACATAGTTTTGTTTTCAGAGGTCAGAGCTGAGGCTGTGAAAGAGATAGAAAAAAGAAAATACAGTTATTTGCTTTGTTCAAAGCTGGCCACCTTTAGAAATAATAAAAAACAATCTAACATACAATTTAATATATTTAAAAAATTGTATTTTAGATTGTTTTTCATTATTTCTAAAGGTGGCCAGCTTTGAACAACTTGAACAACATAAGGACAGAACCAGAAACTTTGAAGTTTGTTTATTGTAAAAATTTCAAAATAAGAGAATATCTTATTATGAAATTTTTACAGTAAACAAACTTCAAAGCTTCCGGTTCTGTCCTTATGTGGTTTATCATGGGCTATTCTCAGTATTTGTGATGATAATGATATTATTAAATGGTAAAAATGTCAAAATGTGAAATGAGGTAGACCCTTGGACCAAATAGCTCTTTGGAGCCTCTGTCATTGTGCGTTGAAGGATGTTATCCAGACTCTCAGCAGAGATGACACCACTATCTAGCGCTCACTCCTAGACACACATAAAGTCCATTGAGTGTTTATTTTTCATGGGCCTTTAACGATGAAAACGATGATTAAAAGGCCTGAAATAATTTCTCAGGACCCTTCAGGTTAAGGCCATGGGAACAGCGGCTACAAAGAGATCAACGCAATCATCCATGTCTAAGAGCATATATCTGCGTCTGAGAAACATTTGGTCTTTGCAGCCTGCTTGAGGGACAAGGCCTTCATGGTCACCACACCACTCCTAGCCTTATAGTCTCCAGAGCTACATCTCCCAGACACCCCACTGAGCTGCCAGCAGCCAGCGCTGGAACTCCCACTGGGCAAACTCAGCAGGGGCCATGAGCGGCAGGAAAGCTCGCCACAGTGCACCCGATTTGCGCCAGGCTTTTGTGTCCATGTCTACATATGTGTGCATGCGATCTAAAATATACACATCTGCACACATACTTATGATTATGTGTTTGTTTGGGTATCTGTGCACTTTTTTATTTGGCCACTTGAGTCTGAGCTGGAGGGAGAAGTTTTGCACCAGATGCCTTCACTCCCAGAACTCTTAGCAGGGTGCCAGCGAAGTCCTGCTGGGCCATCACAGTAGGAACATACATCTCGCCGCAGGGGAAAGCTTTCTGGCCTAATGATGAGACACATCAGTCTTCCTCTCAGCCCGGCTTGACATGCTCAAGTGTCTTGTTCATGGTGGCATATCCATGGCGAAAGAATGCATATGGTAAGGGTGCTTTATGAAGCCCTGTGGGAACCTGTGTTCATTCTCAGCAGTGAAGAGCATTTAAAGTCTGCTCAGCGCAGTTGGTGCAGTGTTTCACTTAGTGGGAGGTTGTGGTCTTATTTGTCTGCGAGCGGTTGCCCTCCTGTGCATGCACTTGGGTAATTAAATCTATATTAAATCAAACAAATAAACTGCTTGTCTTATTTTCCTCTTAACAATTAGAGTAAATTGAATTTTGAATGCCAGACTATAAATCACTTATCACATCTTTAGTGGTTTAAGGAGAACCAAGTTTGAGGTTTTGTAACATAACCAAAAATACCGAAGCACGAAGGTAAGGAGGGATGAAACAGCCTGAAGTGCTGGTGCTGAGTTTTGGTTTCAGAAAGCCTCGTGTAGAAAACGGGTAAAATAGGGTGGCAGGCGTACTTTGAAATCGCCTACGAAGGTGTCGCAGTCTTCAAACCCTAGAACATGGCTGTTTTTGGTATTTTAGTGATGGTACCAGCGAGACTCCGCTTCCTTCCAAAAATGAGAGTAGCACATCAGAGGTCACTCTGTTCTGCCTCGCTAGCACACAGCTCCCTCCCCCACTTTGCTTTTAACATCTCCATCACTGGGAGCTATCCACTGTTGCAGATTATATAATGACAAGCATTTTACTTCTGGAGCTAAAGTACATCTGAAAATGAAGCAAACGGAGGAGATAGATGGAGAAGCAGAATAAAAAAGGCAGGGGCCCCATGCGTGGCCATGGATGACTCCGGTGGTTGTTTTTTGCATGAAAGACCGCTTTTTTTTCACTCTCTCGTTCTTTGTCTCCATCTCTCCCTGTCTTTATTTCTCGCTGGCTGTGTGGAGAGCGAGCGGTGCTTCATTTGCCTCCAGCCAGGAGGTAAAACTGAACTGCAGAGCCAAGCTGCCAAATGATGAAAGACTCTGGCATCCAGGGATGTTCTGTGCCTGGACCAAGAGCTCAGAGCGAGAGAAAATGCTCGCTTTTCAACTTAACACTTTTTTCCTACTACATTTCTTCTCTCTTGCTTTTTTCGGTGTCGGTTTTTCCATCATCAGGGCAAGCAATTTTTTTTCTTTTTTTTTTATGAGCGCTTGCACCGCAGCCTTGGAGCAAGTGCTCCTCGTGGGAGACGGGTGGATGGATGGAAGTAGTGAAGAGGAGGAGGGCAAAAGGATGGGCAGAGAACTGAATGTTTACGTGGGTGTGTGTGTGTGTGTGTATGTGTGAATTGTGGGGATGCGGTCTGACCGTGGGCGTGCAGTTTTTCGTATTGCCACTCAAACGTGCCCCCTAACTGCAGCCCCATCAGTGTTTGAACACAGTGACTTTTAAATGCTTTCAAAAATTAAATAAAAACATAATTAATTTCTGATGAAATTCTAATGTCATATCATCCTGTTCATGGTATCTTGTTTATGTAATATTATAAACACAGAATTGGCAAAAACATACCAGAGGATGGTATAGTCTTTAAAGTGCTTAGTGTCATTCAACCCAACATAACCAATCTTTTCAGCAGAGTTTATCAGTAATTTACCAAAAGATTTTCCCTCCTTCCTCCTAAAAAAAGTTATTTTTTGTTGAAGAATGGTTTTATTTATTCTGCCACATACCACTAAACTGATGAAAAGACAGTCAGTCACCATTTTTAAGGTTTTACAGGAGGACAAGACATCTCGGTCTGCAGCACCAAAAAGCTCTGCTTTAGACAATACAAGGTAAAAACAAGAAATCAGAATATTCTGTTTAGAAAAACTAAACTAAAACTGTGGAAAAAGTAAATAAACAAATAAATAAAGGGTTAAAATCCTGCTGACGGTCATCCTTCGAGATACTGAGTGTCCCTAGGTTTAGCAGATACACAGCTGTCTGTTTACTTGGGAGCATGTGTTTGAAATCAACCACAAACACAGAGGAATCCCCTGATTCTCAGGTCAGGCTGCGAGCGCCCTGCAAAGCCTCTGGTTCCCTACCATAATCCTTTCTCCAACAGAGGGGGAATGTGATGCAAGGTGTCGGCAACACCATCAAGATTGTATTTTTCTCTCTTTACTGTAATGCTACTCCCTTCAAAAATTCCATCCAGGGGTGTAATCCTCCATCTTACACCATTCCTTCTATTCATCACACTTCATTTTTCATCCCTGTGTGAAAAAAGGGAAGGTGAGGAAACTGGAGGAAAGACTTGGATGTGTTTATATGTGCAACAAAGACGGTGTCGCCAGAAACATAATCAGAGGTGGGACTAAAAGAGAGAGCAGGGAAAAAAACAAAAAAACAGTGTGCGCACATGTCTACATCTGCCAGTGCAGATGTAGATGCACAGCCTGTATCCATCAGGCTGCGAGTGTATATTTACACAAAGATGCTCATTTAAATCAGCCACACAGCAATAATATGACTGGATATAAAAATGAGCCATCCCAGAGAGGCGGAGTTCTTTAAAGTTAAGAGAAATAACGGGAAGGAAACGACATATAAAAACAAAACAACTGTCCTCTGGAAGTCTTTCTGGAAATCAGGGACACATCATCTTCTGGCCTGAAGGGGAATGGTACCATCTGCAGTGGTATCAATCCACAGTTCAAAAGCCAGAGTTCATGATGGTATGAGAGTGCATTAGTACACAGGGCATGGCAACATATGCTGTCAACTAGACTACAAAGCAACAAAGGAAGCCCCAGACTGTTGAAAAGTCAAAATCCAACATCAGGCAAGAATGGGAAGACATTTTATTTTCAAAACTAACTGCACTTGGTATCCTCAGTTCCCAAATGCATACAAAGTGTTGTAAAGAGGAGAGTTGATGCAACACGGTGGAGAACATGCTCCTCGCATGGTTACATTTGATATGTTATAGTTATGTTTTTTTCAATTAAATAAATGTTTTACATTATTTTCAAATAATTTTATTCTGGGTTTTTTTTCCTGAATACACAGCAACTTTCTCATATGAGTTGTATTCCACCACCCTTATTCATACATTTTTATACTACAATAAGTGTGTGCACGTGCATGCATGTGTGGTAGCATGCGTGTTCCTCTTTTGTGCGCGCATAAAAAGGAAAAAAGCTCCAAGCAGTGGCCAGAGTACAGATCCAAAACAAAATCAGTCTCATATGTGGAGGCTGGATGAGGTGGTGGTGGTGATAGAAGGTCTGCATACTGCGTGTGTGAGTGTGCGACTGTGCGTGTGTGTGCTTGGGTGGTGGGAGGCTGTTTATGTACTACACTGTGTCAATGGCGAGGCATTAAATTGGAGCCATGCTGCAGGGGATTAGGCCTTCACTGCAAAAGAATATTCATCTCCGCAAGACTTTGAGTCTTGTATCCGGTCTGCAGAACCAATAGAAAAATAAATAAAACTCCTTTTAAATAAGTCTGAAGTAGGTGCTAGTGTAATGTGGTTTCCAATGATGACCGAATAGGGGAGGCTGGAAGAAAATTAAAATGATCAAGAGTTCAAGGGACTTTAATGTATTAAAAGAATATAAAATTTGATTATAAAGCAACTCCAAGATAAAAGTGGGGGTTTTTTTAAGGAACCTTTTGTCTTGTGGCCAAGAAAATGTTTCTGTGTGAATTTCTTCTGGAAAGTCAAAGTTCTTTTGGGCACAGTATTGAGATTTTTATCCATGAGCACTTATTTTTGCATGAATATATGGTCATGTTAGAGGTTTAGTATCATCTTACAAGGTAACTAGATATTCGAGAAAGGATTCATCTTGGAAGGCTTGAAGCCAGACAAACAAAGTTGGTTAGGACCAATCAGTGTCCTGTGAGGAAATGCTGGCCAATAAGGTTACAGCTATGGGTGCTTCAGGGGCAGAAATATTTTTTTGTGCCTCCAAAGATTTTTATGGCAAAATGTTCCTTTTTGAAAAGTTTTACTACATGATAAGTACATGCCTACTTATAGTACAATTTCTGTTGCTCCTCAGACTGCAACTTTCCCCTTTAGTATTCTCCCTCTTCATCCTAAGGTTTGTGGATCTAATTGGTTAAGTTTAGCCCATAGTAGACAAATGATTTTTTCACTCACCTGCCAAGTTTGGTTTTTTTTTTTTAAAGTGCTAGCCTTTTTCCAGAGAGTACAAGGACAACTTCACAGATGGTTCTGTGTAACAAACCATCTGATGTATCAGGTTCAGGTTGTTGGCAAAATGTACAGCTCGTGCAAAAAAAAAATAAAAAAAGAGCAAATTTATGTTCGCTGATGTTTTTTTGGCCTCTCTCTCCAGATTTTCTCCATTCTATTTCACCTTATGCCTATAAAATGCCCCCTAAACGATACCTTGTTTTCAGTGAGCAAGATCTCTGAGTTAGATGGGTGTAGGAACGTAAGTAGAGGTTAATGAGTCAAATAATGCATTCATGGGATTGGGAAACAGGCAACCACTCACCCAGGCAGCCAGCAAAGGCCAAGAAGGATCAGTGCGGTCCTCCATGTGTAGCGGATGTTTTCCACAAGCCGAGCAGCCAGCTTGGCCGCAGCTGTCCAAACCGCAGGCCCTGGGAGAAGACGGGGAGGAGGAGGGAGGACTGGGGAAAGAGGAAGGAGGCACAGGGGGGCAGTGGGGAGGG
>VVHJ01033961.1:0-11177 GCA_015107715.1 Tylochromis polylepis
CACATTAGTATATGTGAGGGGGCAAACTCCTCAAGATGGGTGGTGATCATGGTGGCCATTTAGAAGTCGGCCATCTTGGATACAACTTTTGTTTTGTTTTTTCAATAGGAAGAGGGCCATGTGACACATCAAACTTATTGGTAATGTCACAAGAAAAACAATGGTGTGCTTGGTTTCAACGTAACTTTATTCTTTCATGAGTTATTTACAAGTTTCTGACCACTTATAAAATGTGTTCAATGTGCTGCCCATTGTGTTGGATTGTCAATGCAACCCTCTTCTCCCACTCTTCACACACTGATAGCAACACCGCAGGAGAAATGCCAGCACAGGCATCCAGTATCCGTAGTTTCAGGTGCTGCACATCTCGTATCTTCACACCATAGACAATTGCCTTCAGATGACCCCAAAGATAAAAGTCTAAGGGGGTCAGATCGGGAGACCTTGGGGGCCATTCAACTGGCCCACGACGACCAATCCACTTTCCAGGAAACTGTTCATCTAGGAATGCTCGGACCTGGCACCCATAATGTGGTGGTGCACCATCTTGCTGGAAAAACTCAGGGAACGTGCCAGCTTCAGTGCATAAAGAGGGAAACACATCATCATGTAGCAATTTCAAATATCCAGTGGCCTTGAGGTTTCCATTGATGAAGAATGGACCCACTATCGTTGTACCCCATATACCACACCAAACCATCACTTTTGTTGTTCCAACAGTCTTGGAGGGATCCATCCAATGTGGGTTAGTGTCAGACCAATAGCGGTGGTTTTGTTTGTTAACTTCACCATTCACATAAAAGTTTGCCTCATCACTGAACAAAATCTTCTGCGTGAACTGAGGGTCCTGTTCCAATTTTTGTTTTGCCCATTCTGCAAATTCTGTGCGCCGATCTGGGTCATCCTCGTTGAGATGCTGCAGTAGCTGGAGTTTGTAAGGGTGCCATTTGTGAGTAGCTAATATCCGCCGAAGGGATGTTCGACTAATGCCACTCTCCAGTGACATGCGGCGAGTGCTACGCTGTGGGCTCTTGCTGAATGAAGCTAGGACAGCCACTGATGTTTCTTCATTAGTGACAGTTTTCTTGCGTCCACATTTTGGCAAATCCAACACTGAACCAGTTTCACGAAACTTAGCAAGCAGTTTGCTGACTGTAGCATGGGAGATGGGTGGTCTCGTAGGGTGTCTTGCATTGAAATCTGCTGCAATGACCCGGTTACTGCGTTCACCAGATATCAACACGATTTCGATCCGCTCCTCACGTGTTAACCTCTTTGACATGTCAATGGCTGTGAACAAAGAGAAACTTATAAATAACTCATGAAAGAATAAAGTTACGTTGAAACCAAGCACACCATTGTTTTTCTTGTGACATTACCAATAAGTTTGATGTGTCACATGGCCCTCTTCCTATTGAAAAAACAACAGTTGTATCCAAGATGGCCGACTTCTAAATGGCCACCATGGTCACCACCCATCTTGAGGAGTTTGCCCCCTCACATATACTAATGTGCCACAAACTGGACTTTAATATCACCAACCATTCCCATTTTATTAAGGTGTATCCATATAAATGGCCCGCCCTGTAGATTAGGGTTATTTTGTTTTTTCTAATAACTTTTGTCCCCACTCCTGCAGAATAATCAATGCAGACTTCAGCACAGCTACGGTTCTGATTTCATTTGGTGCTGTTCTGGGTAAAACCAGCCCTGTGCAGCTCCTCATCATGACCATACTGGAGATCACCATCTTTTCCGTCAATGAGCATCTGGTGGTTACTCTCATGAAAGTGAGTTCAGAGTAGCATGTGCATGTGTCTATGAACTGAGCAAAACAAAACAAAAACATCAATCCCTGCATAACAACCGTGAGTATTCACTGTTTTATCAAACACTACTGTGGGTCTGTGGTGCCTTTTTCTTCAACAGGCTAATGATGTTGGAGCATCTATGATCATCCACGCTTACGGAGCCTACTTTGGCTTGGCAGTGGCGCGAGTACTTTACCGACCAGGTTTAAGAAATGGACATGAGAACGATGGATCTGTTTATCACTCTGATATGTTTGCTATGATCGGTAAGAGAGCACTGAAAATAATTCTATGATTATATATTATATTTAAAATGTGTTTACAGAGATAGTTTGTCCTTCTTTCCCGTGACTTTCCCTCCCTGATGCATCACTGGCCTCCAATAGAAGTCAGACTTATGCCATCTAGTGGACACAAACAGCCGTGCAGCATGGACCTTGATATTTGCGTTTTTAACATCCTCTTCAACAGGAACCATCTTCTTGTGGATGTTCTGGCCCAGCTTTAACTCAGCAATTGCTGAACCATCGTTGAGCTACATTCAGCTCACTGCAGTGATCAACACCTACCTCTCCCTGGCCGCCTGTGTGCTCTCTGCCTACGCCATCTCCAGCCTGGTGGAGCACAAAGGAAAACTGGACATGGTCCGGCATCTTTCCTCTAATAGTCATAACAGTGACAGTTCGCCAAGTTAAAAGCAGAAATTCAGTCATACAGTTGTCTTTATATCTTTTTACTGTACAGGTGCACATTCAGAACGCCACCTTGGCTGGTGGTGTTGCAGTGGGAACATGTGCTGACATGAGCATCGGGCCATTTGGGGCCATGCTGATTGGGCTTGTAGCTGGCATTATCTCCACCGTGGGATTCAAATACCTAAGTGTGAGTAAAAAGAAAGAAAACTGGTACAACCTCTTTATTTATTTTTATTTTAAGAATGAATTTCACACACTGAGAAGAAATTAAAAAAAAAAAAAAGAATATTCATCAGACAAAAACTTCCCAAATCCTAAATGTCAGTCTCTAAAGGTCAACATCTGTGGGTCGAAATGAGCAAACTCTTGGTCAACAGATAACTAACATCTGGGAAAAATGTGAAACGCATTAGTTTCTCTAGTTCACATAATAAGACCAGAATAAGACTAGAAAAATCTATGATTTTATTCCAGTGCTACTGTTTGTTTAACATGTCACATTCAGCCTGTCTCTTCAATAAAATCTTTAAAAATCTGCCACATTTTTCATAATTTGTTCATAATTTTAAGAGAAAAAAGGCTAAAAAAAACCCCAACAACCTTTATTTCAATATTTCTTCATTTAATTACTCTTCCATGTTAGTGATTCCTGTATCAACAACTGCTAGACTCTTGGTGAGACAGAACAAGGCCCCCGAATGTCTCCTTTGACTCTGGAAAGTCCTTTCCACGATCTGCTCACATTTTATCGACGAATCAATTAATGGAACGGGTGGACTACTAAGCTGTGAAATTAATATTTAATATAATTAAACCTTTTATCACTGAAAAAAGTGTTGAAATCTTTCATATTTTGTGGCTCTGAAAGGTGAATCTGAATTAACAATGTGTATTTTTGTTGGTTACTAAAAATCCCCTGTTTTTTCCTTCTCTGTAGCCTATACTGGCATCCAACCTGGGTATCCAGGATACCTGTGGTGTCCACAATCTGCATGGCATGCCTGGCATCCTGGGTGGGCTGGCTGGAATTGTGGCTGCAGCTTTGGGGAAAAAAGACAAGTAATAGTCACCTCACGCACTGAAAATCTCACCACAGTATTATAATAACACATATGTAGACACATAAAAGCAATACGGCTTTGACACAATTTACGTCATTTAAAAGTCACTTCTTCTCATCCTGTCTCCTCAGTGCTGATGCTGCCATGCAAGCTGCTGCCTTGGGTTCATCCCTCGGGTTCGCTTTGGTTGGAGGTACTATTACAGGTGGGCGGAGGAGATGAATAAAACAATAAATGTTACACCTAACGGCTAAATGACTTACCACTTAATGGAAAGACATTGAGCTTTAGAAACGGGGTGATCAAACATTCATTTTCTTCTTTAAGGTCTAATAATGAAGTTGCCTTTCTGGGGACAACCTCCAGACCAGAACTGCTTTGATGACTCTATTTACTGGGAGGTAAGAAATCCCATTCCTCATAAATATTATCTTCAGGTCTCTGACTGTCTGGTACAAGTGGCAGAAGGCAGATTTGTTTGTTCAAGTTATTAACTCAGATAGACGTGGTTCATATATCAGTATAACTAGAGAAAAAGAGCAAGTGAGCACATCCAGGCACAAAAACCTACCCATACCTGACAATGATCCTGTTTTAATAATTAAAGTATTGAATTAAAGCCAAATAATAATCAATCAATCAGTATATGATTAGATGCAGATTTTAATTCACAGAAAAACACTGTGCATTACATGCATGTGCATGAATGCATTGTGCATTTGTTTAAACTGTATTTTGCTTGCCTGGTGACAAATAATTTACATTGGTCGTTTTTTCAGGTTCCTAATGAGGAGGAAGAGAACGAGGAGAGCCTGGCTCATGGAGATCAATCAAAGCACAAAGCAGATGTTTAAACAACTGCCCACCATCTGCCTTAGATATAAATGAAGAAGTTTTTTTAAAAAAAGTCATAATTTAGCTGCACCACAAGACCAAATATCAGTTTGTCGACGCAGGATTCGCTTAAACGTGGTGCTTATTCCACTTCTGAACTGCGAACCACGCACAGTTATTTTCCGTCATAGTAAAGTTTGAATTTGTATCGGAAAGAGCACTTAAACATTTATGCATTAAAAGCTAAAAAAAAATATATATATATATATATATATATGATAAAAATTTAAAATTTGGTTAAAACTTCAGGGATTTTTTTTTTTTTTTACACTTTAGAAGTTTTCGATTTATATTCGACAACATTCACAAATCACTCAACAGCTTCAATGCTGACACACTTGTATAAGCTCGTTTTTTAAATTTTCATTTTATATCATAAAAAACATAAAAGCATGTTTACTATATGATTACAGAGTGTATTTTTCTTATGCATTATATTTTTCTGTAGAAGCTCGAGCAGGAAAACTGCGCTTTGACCCACTGGTTCACATCACCTCACTAGAGCCCAGTCCTCATGTGAGAGGTCGAGTCAGGCTTTGTAAAAACCGGCAGCGTGGCTCTGATGTGAGCAGGGATAGCTGCATGATGTTACTGCAACTAATAAACCTTCCTAGCATTTTCTATCTTTCTGAGCGCAGCTGTTCAAAGGTTTAGAATTTGATTGGCTGTCACTGGGCGGGCTGGGGTTTGTTTTCCACTCTATTTTCTATTCAGAGCAAATCTATTCCTACATGTACATACAGTTTAGATCTTAGACAGATTGACATGGTCAGTTTTATCAAAGCTCTAAACATAACAACTGGTACTGAATATTTTCAGATATTATTCAAACAATTTAACAGGAAGTTACCTCCCGATATGCAGTGCCATGATGGCAATAAAGGACCTGTCGTACCATAGATAGTATCATAATATGCACCAATTTTCTTTCCTCTCTTGCTGTGAAACGTGTGCGCTGTGCACTACTCCTAATCCAGATTTTGAGCAGCATGACAGCAAAGCACTGCAGGACAGGTTAAAACACAGGACTTAGGGCTAGATAAAACTGACTTAATGATTTTCTTGTTTTTTTCTCAAATGATTTATGATGCTCACACTAAAATGTATCAGGATTTTGTATTTTTATACAGCTGACATGAGCTCTTATTTGTATGATATACTATTACTGTCATAATAAACATGTTTTTGTACAGTGTTTGAGTTTTTGTGGTTATTTTTAAACCATGTTTCGATCATTTCAGGTTCTCAGTTTAACAAAATAAATGTTGTGGGGTTTGGGGTTTTTTTTGGTTTCTTTGTTTATTGTCTTGGATTTTTTTTCCCCCTCTGTATAGCCACTGAGAGACAGAGGATAATTTTAATTCTACACAATATGACCGAGGTAAATAATTACTAGAATGACATCAATGCTTAATCTGACTCTTTGACGGGTGCAGGGCTCGATTATAGCTGCAATTTTGATTGAAATTCTGTTTCTCATTGATTTTTTTGATGGATCGCCATGAAATTTTGTTCAGACATTCATCACTCATCACTGCACCTGCTATACACACACAATATACCTCAGCTCTGCAGACCCCACTAGATCAGCTGAATTATCTGTATTAGTGTAAATACTTGAAAATAAGTGAATGGAAATTTTTAGTAGGGGTCACCAAAGCAGATCATCTGCCTCAATCTCACTTTATCCATAGCACCTTCTTCTGTCACACAAACCCTCTACATGTGTTTTTGTTTGTGCCACCGCCTCCAAACCACATATCATACCAGGTCTTACTACCATCTTATGAAACTTCCCCTTCACTCCTGCCACTATCCTTCTGTCGCAAATCACCCCTAATACTCGTCTCCACCTACTCCACCCTGTCTGCGCTCTCTTCTTCAGTGTCGCTTGCTTGGGATGGTTAACCCCAGGTATTTAAATTCATCCACCTTCACTATTACTCCTCCTTCCTTCTTCACCTTTCCATCTGTCTCCCTCCCATTCACACACGTATTCTATCTCACTTCTACTGACTTTCATTGCTCTTCTCACCAGAGCATAACTCCACCTCTCCAGGCTTCTTCCACCTACTCCCTACTTTCACTATAGATCACAGTGTCGTCTGCAAACATCATCATCTCCTGCCTGATCTCATCTGTCACCCTGTCTATCACCACTGCAAACAAGAAGGGGTTCAGAGCCGATTTTTGATATAATCACACCAACACCTTGAATCCATCTGTGCCTCCTACTGCACACCTCACCACTGCCTTGCTGTCCTCATGCAGTGTGGGATAAACACACGAGACACGTTAACAAAGCTAGGATGAAGTGAAATATATTATATCATATACGAATGCAACTTTTCCAACTTTCTTGATAAGTAAATACAATAAGAAAAAAGGAAGGTCAAGTTTATTCTCATTTATCACTTGTTATCATTTAAATATAGCTGTTGTTCTCCCTGGTAACAGTATTGGTAGACTGGTATACCTATTTTGTA
Source organism: Tylochromis polylepis (assembly GCA_015107715.1). Classification (NCBI taxonomy): domain Eukaryota; kingdom Metazoa; phylum Chordata; class Actinopteri; order Cichliformes; family Cichlidae; genus Tylochromis; species Tylochromis polylepis. The sequence goes on from VVHJ01033961.1 coordinate 6,948, forward strand.
CAAATTATGACTCAGACATACTGTGTCACTTCACATCATATTTTCTCCTGTGCAAAACTGAAAAACATGTCTAGCAGAAAAAAATAGCAAAAAAACTGCTGCTTTTTTTGTGGTAGTTTCAATGATATTCACCAAAATCTGCAAATCTGTAACTTGCAACCTTCTTTCTTTAATGGGCATAGCATTAGACAGGCTAACCTTCATTTGATTAGAATAAAAAGCCTTCTCTTCACATGCACTGCGTAAAAGGCAAAGTTTAGAAAAGCACATGTCCTACAGGACCTGTCAAAATGTGGGACCTTGTCTCAAGATGTGGGAGAGGAGGACAAGAAATAAAAATATACTTGTCTGCCATTCCCTTGGCACTTAATGATTAAATTATATTCAAAACTTCTTCTCCTTAATTAAATATATTAATATTGTGAAGTTTACATTTTTTACTTGTTTAAAATGTTTTCATCGAGCAAACACAGGAAGTAAGGATACTCTACAATGTATTATATCTCTGTCACCACTGGGGGCGCTGTGTTAGCTTTCTGTTCCTCTCGCGCCCTTGTTTTGAAAGTAGCTGGCACCGGTGCATCATGGGATACAAAATGCTTCCTAAGGTTGCTAACTAGTGCTAATTTACCGGAGATAACTGATAATAAACTCACAGTTTACCCCTTCTTCAAGTCTTTGTAGACAGAAAATATTAATATCATACTAACTGCACCCAGCTGTCGATATGGTGAGTAGAGAAGCTCAGGTTTAATAGCTTATAGCGGGTTTTTTTTTAGCTGTAGCTCTGTAAACGTAGCACTGTCTGCAACGTTTACGTGTTAAAGAAAAAAAGCCTCCAAACAAATCCGAGGCTTTATATTTCCGTATGCTTGTTTCAAGCCGTTTACTGGGGGCTTTGTTGTTCGTAGCTTTGTCAGCTTTTCCAGGAGCTTTAAACTGAGACCTGTTTGTCGTCACACACTCAGAAAACTCGCACATATACACACGCAACACAAGTAATAATGATTTCTCTGCGTTTGCAGTCGGCAGAAGCGGACTGTAGAGTGTCCAGCTCCTCCAGCTCCAGGAAGGATGAAAGGAAGAGATCGAGAAGCACAGGCAAGTTATCCATCAGTGCTACCGGTTCCTCATTTAATTTAACTTTTTTTTTTTTAAAATTACAGTTAACAGCTGAAGACACGTGTGAAGTTACGGCTGGGTCTAGATAGATGAATAGACACTTAATTGATCTCAAGTGAAATTTTAGCAGCCAACAGTGTAAAACAGTGTCTTATTTTGGTGACAGGTGATCAAAGAGTGGACTGATTATTGCTGGGGAAGAAGGAAAACTGACTGTTAGTGTTTACCTATAATGTTTACTAGAAGATGTGACTGAAAGTCTTAATTTTTAAAGATACAGCTGCAAAAATGCATAAAGTGACTGAGACTAAGTTCACATTAGCAATATTGTGTTATTATTTATTGTGTAATTACATATGTGTTTTGCTCTGTTTTTTCAGGAAGAGAAAAAAGGAAGCGGAAACGCAGCCGTAGCAGATCTTCCTCATCATCCTCTTCCAGCTCGTCATCATCGTCATCGTCTTCATCGTCATCTTCGGGTTCTTCACGGTCATCTAGCCAAAGTCGGAGCAGCTCTAGCAGTAGTGGTAAGTGTTCATAAGTGCTCAAATGTCTGAAATGTATCTAAAAATCTTTTTTCTCCTGAAGTTTCTCATCACAGTGTTGATATATGTTTGGATTCGGCTCAGTGTGTTATTTCTGTTGTTGTTAGACTCTCGCAGTAAATCCAGAAAACAGTCCAAGAAAAGGAGAAAGGAGAAACACAAAAAAGTAATTTTCTATTCATTTATTAGCTTAAATTCCCAGAGAATTTGTAAGCCCCAAGAAAGCTGACTTATGCTTGTTGTGTTTTCTATCCAGAAAGGGAAGAAAGAAAAACGGTCGAAACGTAAGAAAGACAAGAAGTCAAAAGGAGAGGAGGACAGCTCAGGACCTGTACAGATCTCCAAGGTAGGAAAGCATTTAGCAACAGCCTATTCATTTTTCTGTTAGACGGATATGTTATATCGGTGCATTATATCATGTAAATGTACTCATGCATGTGCAAACAGTTCTTTCACAGGAAGAATAGAGTGATTCATTTTTAAGATTACTGACTAGCACTTTAATCATTAGGTGTTCTCACAATGGCCAAAGATGAATTATAGAATAAGTCTATTCATCTTTACTCTTAGAATAAAACATGCAACAATTACTGCTCATCCTCCTCATCTTTGAGGTGGGAATAACAAAGCACACAAGCACCTGTCCATATGAAACTCGCCTCACCATAAAGTCCTGTACAAAATCTTGTAGACCATAAAGGACTTCTAATATCAAAGCCATCCATAATGGGTGGTAATGTTCTTCATTTTACAACATTTTTTTTTAAAGAGTTGTGACTCCAGCCTGGCTAATATGATAGGCATCTTAAAGTTCACATCGAACACCCAAATTTTTTAATCTTTAATTGTTTTGATCCGTATTTCTTCACACTGTTACCCCGGGTGCGCATCTTTCATTCCGCATCTCTGACACAGTTTTGTTCCATCCTTAGCTTGGATTTTATTTTGAAAGTTGACCTCATTCTTTATTCTTTTCCTGTACCTGACTTCCTGCCGTCCTCATATGCCATGTGTATCTTGGTGCAGCTTGCATGCATAATAAACCCAGTGCTGTGTTAACCATCACAGAGCAAAGAGCTGTTTCCGGGACATGTTGTGATGCATTGCTTCAAATTGCAAGCACTGTCTTGAGTACAGTCTGTGTTTGCATTGATACTGGAATGTGATTTCAAATGAAAAGTGTTTTTCTTTCAGTATTTGAAGGACAGGAAAAAGGGCAAATACAGCATGATTTCAGGGAAGAAGATAAAGATGAAAGTAAAGAAGTCAAAGAAAGACAAACAGGTAAGCGATCAGATGTGCCTTTTATAGGTTATAGATTGTATTTTTTATTTATTTTTTTTTAGCTTATGTGTGTTTTGTTTTCTTACAGCGAGACAAAAATCGAGCGGAGCTTCTGGAGTTCTTGAACTCTACCCTGTAATGCCGCTGTGAACACCGGTCCTGTTTGTCAGGCCGAGCCACCTCAGCAGATCTCAGGAAAAATTAAAAAGCAGAGTTTTCTGAGAAGGAAATGATGACTGTAAATTGAGTTGCCACAGAAAGGCAGCAGCAAGGTGGCTGGAGTGCAGGAGGACATATTTCTGTGGGCAAAACGAGAAGCATTCACACCACAGGCTCATGATGTAAGCGGTGTTAACATTAAGCAGTGTGGGTAAAAAGTTCTATCTGTGTCAACCAGATGGAAATAAAAGCTGCTCACCTGCTACGCTCTGACTTCTCAGATTTGCTCGTGGTTTGAAAATGTCATCTCTTTCAAAAAAGAACTCCCAGTTTGGAGTCACAAGATACCATTTCACAAACTACTAAATTCAGTCAGATAATAAAGAGATATGGGCTTAGATCTATATGTGTCTTCCTTGTGTGAAGCTGCCTCCAACATTACCCACAGTGTATCTCAGCCACCGGCAGCCTGGTCGGAGTTTTACATGTGCTGTCGTAGTCATGGCTAATGTACCTTTGAGCCTCGTGTAGCAGCAAAAAGACGACTGATCAAGTCACACCCTCTGATTTTTTTAATTTATTTTTTTCATCAACCTGATTTAAAAACAGACTTTGCAGTTCTTCTTTCAGCTCTTAGTTACTTTCCCCATTCATAGCAGCCTTACTACATTTAGAAAGGTTGCATATGTTCATTTTCTGCTGAGAATTGTGGTTTCGAGAGTGCAAGTCTGATTGTGTGTTGAAATAACAGTTTTTAATATGTATATTATGTTAAAAATGCAAATCGACTCTTTATTGGTGAATGATTATAGTAAGTCTTATTCATAACCATTTATTCTCTCATGAACAATGTTTCAAAGTCAGTTATTTTTATTGTATTGACATATAAAAACACAAACACTGTCAGTTCCTCTTGTATGAAGACAATGTAAAGATTTTTATGGATGATGGATCAAACCTTTTATGTAATGTTGAATTATGCTGGGTGACAAATGGAGGAGAAATAGCAATTAAAGTGCGTGAAAGCTTTTACTTTGATCTAACAGCCTTTGATGATTTATTCCTCTGCCCCCCCCCCCCCCCCCCCCCCCCCCCCCCCCACCTCCTCCGCCCCCCCCCC
>VVHJ01033961.1:11197-30493 GCA_015107715.1 Tylochromis polylepis
CTTTTTTCAAAACCCTTTTTTTTTTTTTTTCCCCCCCCCCCCCCCCCCCCCAGCCCCTCCCCTCCAACATCCTCTTGCAAATAAAGAGCACAGGAAGAAAGCTTTCAGTTCACCGACCTTGGATGATGAATTATGTTCCTGGGTCCTTCTGTGCAGTTCACAAGGAAAAGCGTGACTCACCTTCTCATTGGATTAAGTGAATCATTTCTTTGAAGACTATTTTCCTTCTATACAAAAACTGCATGAATAAAATTTATAGCCCAGCCCCACCTGTGTAGTCTGTCCTAGCACCAAGTTTCTCCTCCCAACAAGCAGCAGTTTAAATTAGATTAATTTCCCTATTAGGCTACAGTGAAAAGCCCTCAGTGCTTAGATGCCAAATCTCTGCAAAATTAAAGAGGCATCACTTCAAGTAGCGATAATCTCATAAAGTTGAAACTTGTTTCAAGTACTGAAAAATATTTAAAATATGATAAACTAGAAAAAAGACACTTCAGATAAGACAGAAAAGCAGGATCAAATGCTGATTGGTATTGTACTGTAAAACCAGGAGGACAGATGCACTCATCCTCACGCCTGGTGCAAAAGTGGACACTGCTGCAAAGTATTAGTCCTACTGAAATGTCCCACAATCATCATCATCACCATCTCTGTCCCATGACCTCCCGCATCAAACAATCTTATTACTGCTGGTTCCTTTGTATCTAAAGTCAGGCATGCTCCACACCCTCTGCATCTTCTCGTTCTTGTCCATCCCTCTCTCCACGTCCTCTGACACAGTTTTGAGGTCACTTAGACCCGCCCCTTCTGCTGCAGCAGAGGTCAGGCCCACTGTGCTTCCAAACGGGTTTATCTTGATGCGGGATCTAAAGTTCATGAGGGAAACGCTCATGGCACGTTTGTTGTTCCACTGGCGAGCAAGTCGCTCCGTCTCCTGTTCCTCCTTCAGGTGATCCAGAGCCTCCATGAGGACGGAGCGAAACAAACCGGAAACCTCATGCACCTCGGGCTCATTGGCCTGCATGGCCTCCCTGAACCTGTGTAAAGAAATCAAACAGTGATTGTGTGGTTGTCAGTGTGATTGTTTTGTAACTGGCTTTTTTCTTTTGTTTGTTTTGTGCACCATTTCTACAAAAAGACGCCATTAAAAATGTTTTTCATTTAAAAAAATATGAAAATTATTAGCAATTAGTTTCTAATTTCGTCATCCAACAAGTTTAATTCATTTAGAGTCACATTTCCCACCTATATATACTTTGTTAGGTTCAGATGCTTGTAAACAAAAACATCAAATCAGCCAACCGCACAGAAGCAGCTCAGTGCATTGAGGAATGTAGACATAATAGAGACGACCTGCTGAAGCTCAAACTGAGCATCAAAAGAGGCAAAAGAAAGGTGATTTAAGTGACTTTGAAAGTAGCATGACATTTAGTACAAGATAGACTGGTCTGAGTATTTCAGAAACTGCTGATCTGCTGGGATTTTCCCTCACAACTCTCTCACAAGCAGTTTTGTCAGATTAAATCTGAGTGTTGTGAGATAACAAATCGTGGAACCTAGGTTCTTTGTCTTGTGTCCTTGATGAGTCCAGAGGAGTGATAGCACATGCCTTTTAATACAAACCTGGTCACATTATAATACCTGCTTGCTCTTCTGGCTGTGAATCATTTGAGATCCTCAAAGCAGGACTGTATATATATACACTTAGCGTTTTTTTTTTTTAAAGTAAAGTGCATGTGTGAAAGCGACTATGATCAAATGATCGACTGTTAATAAAAGGATGCTGGTCAGAACTAAAGCTGGAACTGAAAAAGTCAGTTAATCAACATCATTTTCCAGCAAACTCTGTGTTTCTTGTGCCAGTATGTTTGATAAATTAAATCTTTCATGTCGACATGTCCCATGACATGTAATGCTCAGAGACATCTTAACCTGCCTTCACAACAACAAACTTCAACAAAAAAATCTGAAATTTGCACAGGTGAGGATCCACGTGATGGCAAATGTTCCTCCTCTGCCAACAAGTGCCTGAGGCCCTAACAAACCTTTAAAGAGAAAACCTGAGAAGCTGTTGCTCAGTAAGTACTTCAAACTGACTGATAATTGGCCTTTTCATCAACACATGCTAGCCCAGATTTAGCATCTCTGCTGTTGTTTTCATGATCCGAAAAATATAATTTTAGAAATACGGTGAAATATTCCTAATAAGGGTGCAATTTAGTTTGGCAAGAAATTTAAAAAAGAAAGGAAAATCCATCCTTAGGCCTTCATATGTCATGATCCTGGGTTGACTTCTCAACCCTAGTAATCTCACTCAGTTATAATTAAACTGGTTAAATCTCTTATCTAAGGTAAGATGTTCAAAAACATGTTATTAATGTGTTTGGCTGGCACAAAACCTTTCTTTTCAGCTGTAAAACAGATTAAAAATTAACCAACTTTACCAATAGATTCAATCAGTTTAATTTTATATATCAAATTTAGTAAGTTTAATATGAATTTAAAGATTACACTTTTAACAATTCCCGAGAAACCAGACTCACCAGAAGGTATATCTCACTTAAGACTGCTTGTTTAAAAAAAATAAACACTTTTATTTTGGGGGAGGGGGATCTCCCAGATGCCCTGTAGCAGCTGGAACAGGCCCCAGTCTCCCTTCTACCTTGAACGGGACAAAAAAATGGATGAATAAATGGAATTTTACTTTGTTAAATACACTTTATAGTAAGACAGCTGAGGTCTTTACCCACATGAGGCAAACTGAGATTGCAAAAACATGGTCATCTTGGTCCCTGCTGTGTTGGTGACTTCCACTTAGCATTTAGCACCTCACCTCTTACTCACATTAACGCTGTTAAACTCTAACAAGGCACCTGGGACCTCTTTCTATGAACAGATGCTAAGATGAGTTCAGGGAGTCTCTGCCGGAGATTAAATGGCATTGAATGCACCAGAGCATTAAAGTCATGTGTCAAACGACGGAGAAGCTGGCCATCTTATCAGTTTGCCTCACAAAACCTTCCCCTGGTCTGTGCCAAAGATGACGCATAAGTGTGTCTCGTAAAAGTGTTAGCACAAACAGAATTAGGCAGGGGTTATACTTGGTTACAGACACAGACCAGTAGCCACTCCTGCTATAAGTTTTTGAAGACCACCAGAGTGCCGCATGCCTAGTTGATGCAATGTAGTGAAATGTCTCAAAATGTCACAAAAATTTTCATTGTCTTAAAGGAATCAACACAGTCAGCGACAATACTCAGGTCAGTGTGGATTTTAAATGATACTCAGTTGGTACTAAGGGGTCTAAACTGTGCCAAAAAATAAGCCTCATGCATTACACCACCAGTAGTTTAAACATTTATACAAGGCAAGATGGAACTATGCTTTCTGACCCTACTATCTGAATAGTGTAGGAGAAATCAGGACAGGAGTGGCACTCAGTGTGGTCTTCTGCTGCTGTAGCCCACCTGCTTCAAGGTTTAACATGATGAATAACAAGGTGTATTCAGAAATGCTCTTATGCGTGGTTGTAACGACGGGTTATTTGAATTACTGTGACCTTCCTATCAGCTTGAAGTCTGGTCATTCTCCTCTGAACTGCCATTCACTGGATATTTTGTCTTCTTTAGACCATTCTCTTCAAAACCTAGAGGTTGTTGTGTGGGAAAATCCCAGTAGATCAGCAGTTTCTGAAATACTCAGACCAGCCAGTCTGGCAATGGCAGCCATTTAAAGTCACTGAAATCATGTTTCTACTCCATTCTGATGCTCAGTTTGAACTTCAGCAGGTTGTCCACATTTCTAAATGCATTGAGTTGCTGCCATGATATTTGCTGATTAGTTATTTGCTTTAACAAGCAGTTGAACAAGTGGAAGTAATGAAAGTAATGAAGTGTCCAGTAGGTGTGTCTATAAATACCTGAGGTGGGAAAAATAAAAAAGGCCAAATCCAAATTAGCCTCTTCTCTGCCCTAGTACTTAGCAAGCATGTTAACTCACAAAACCATAATGGTGGTAAACTTTGTACCACATTAGCCTGTTAGCATTGCCATGTTGGTTACGGGTATTGTACAAAAAATGAATACAATTAGAGATTTAAATACATTATTACAACATTGGTGATGTTAACTTTTAACTCTAAGAATTAATCTTTTTCTAATAAATGAAGCTAATAGGGTTAGCATGCTTGCTAGCTAAATAGCTTTATTTATTCATTGCATTATGTGAATGTGTGTGATTGTGCTGTCATTATTATCCAATGCTGAGTAATGTGTCAATTAGAGTGAGTAGAAGCCAACTTGTAGCTATCCTTATTCATTTTGTAAGGAGTCGTGAGATAGTGGTTCTGAAGTCAAACTGTCTTCACATTTAATAAAAGAAAAATAGATTTTTGGCAACAAGGAAACAATATGGTATACTGCTAAACTGCTATAGTGATTTTCATCTCACCCCTACTCACTATCACCTTACTTGAGTATGACCAGCCCACAACAGGATGGGGGCACCTTGGCACAGAGGTCCTCCAGGCTGAGCCTCTCGCCTGTACTGACGTTGTAGATGGACCGGGGAGTGCTGGCCAGCCAGCTGTAGTCAACCCCAGTCTTCATGCGTCGGTACTCGTTCTCCCTCTCTCTCTGCTGCTTCTCAGACTCCTTCAGCTGCCAGCTGAACTCGAGCATCAGAGTGTCGGTGACCACGTCGGCTGGGTCCCGGCGGGGAGTCCGGTAATACGGCTCGTTCCAGCTGAACCAGGAGGCCATGGCCTTGTCCTCCTTCACTGTTCCCTGATGAGGGGGAATGACAAGCAGACTTCAAGTTTATTTCTGAAAGGCTGTGTCTGTGAGAAAAGAAACAGAGCATTCATTCAGACAGGCCACAAAGTCAAAATCAGGCTAGTTCCAGATCAGCTGAACTCTGTGCCAGTCCACATCAGCTGACGGCTCAGCTGACACTCTTCTATGCGTCCAACTGGCAATACAGGTTGTGCTATTTAAGCTACTTTAACCTGCCAGTTGCTGGACATCTGCAAGCCACTTTGCAACCCAACTCTGTTGCCTACTCTGTTCTGTGAGCTTTTTTACTTCTGCTGTCCCAGCACAGAGTCACACTACCAAATATGAATTATAGCAGATGGAAATAACATTCTTATTCTTACTCAAGTGATCTGGAATTAAATAACGTGTTTAGAAAGAGACACACTTAGAAGGTTTAATTGGAATCTGTGGATGTCTGAAAATAGTACCAATAAAACATAACAAACAAGTTTTAATGTTTTAATGAACATTCATTTTATAATACAAAGCATCCTCTGAAGTGTGTTCGACATCTGCATATATTTCAAAAAGACAACATCCACCATGCTGCATCGGCTCTTTGTTCTGCAGGTGTCATATCTGCTCCAAAGGATCTGTATTCAAGCCGATCAATAGTGGGCCTTTTGTTAGCTTGTATTAAAAAGCACAGCCATGCAGGCCACTGATTCATGTGTCGTGAGTCATTATTTAGAAGGATTTTAAAGCATTGCTTTTACATGATGGGACTTCACTTTGACACCTTTTTTTTTCCAAATGAAAAACAATGTTTCCAATGCACAGCTTTAAAGCTTACGAATCTAAGTCCCATTTTTAGTCATTTTTCTTGTATAGATGCTGTTTTCAGCATGTCCAACCTCTTTAATGCTTGACCACAGTGTTTTTATGGTAGGTTAATCTATTTACATGCTGGAGGTATCCTCTGGTGCCCATCAGCTGTACATGCCCCTCCAAGTGGGGCAGTTTTGTTGCTGTGGCTCAGATACAACATGTGCTGAGAAAACGTTTCACAACAGAGCGATGGAGTGAGATTACAGCCCTACCTGGACCCCGAGTGGCCAGCAGTTTAACCTCTAAAAATGGAGCACGTAAAAGAGTCACTGCATCAGTATGTTTTACATCAGGAAGGATAAAGGGTGCATTTTTCAATCTATCAAGCAAATGTAGTCTGATCTACAGAACATAGCATCTTATTTTCTTAAGTCCAAAATATTAAACTTAAAATCACAAAATAAAAAAATAAAAATAGATGAGCCATTTTTCAAAAAATGACATCAACTAAAACCACAAAATAAATAAGCATTGAAAGACCTTTAATCTCAAGGGTTTTTTTTGTAATATTTTTTAATAAATTTCCTGCCATTGTCAATTAACTTTTCTGTTAATAGCAACCATTTAAACTGACCACTCCTTTCAGCTCTGAACTGGAGACTGGTCTGCTGCTCTCTTTCAGGACTCCAGATCTGAGTGATTTCTTATTTATAACTGGCGTGAATACCAGAAAAAAAAATACATGCCTTCCTGAAGTCAAATTTTTTCATCTTTCAGCCTTTATTTTGAACCATCTTGTTGCGTCAAAGAATGGCTTACCTCTTCCTTGTTTCTGAAGTTTTCTTTGGTCTCCACAAGATATAAAATCACCGTAGAGCCGAACAGTAAAAGTCCTCAGGAAGCAGAAGAGCTGGGTGGATGTCGAAGAGACTGGCTGAATGAAACACAGAGAGAAGAGAGAGGAGAAATGGTTTTTCTCTCTTCTCCTCTCCCATCCTCTTTCAGCATTATCGCCTCCTTTTGCTCTCCCCTCCTCCTCCCAGGAGCTTCTCTGGCCTGCCTTTACTTGTTGCGGGAGGTTGGGGGCACCATCTCCAATGGGAGCCGTTGGATCATGGCCTCTGATGAAGTGCTTATGTAGCTCTTTACGATCCGCCGTTGCCATAGAGACACTTGTAAGCCTATTTGTCCACAATAAGCTCCATCAGCTGAAAAGGGAGCCTGAGAGCGATGAAGAGGCAGATAAAAGAGGACAGAGTGGGTTGAGCAGGGAGAAGGAAAGAGGAAGACAAATCTAAGAATGTTGTTCGGAGGACAGTGTTAGTGGTGTGGGAGCTCGGTGGTGCAGGAGGTCATCCTGTGTAAATGAACAAATTAACTTCCCGCAGATAATGGGAGTCACTGGGTTACACTGGATGGTCCTGAATTATTGGAGGGGAGGAAATGTGCTAATTACAGGAGGAAATGTTTGTCAGTGTGTGTGATGCACAGGATAGAGTCCAGACTTAATGTGCAGTTGTTGTGTAGGAGGAAATCAAGGTTTGTTGGCTTATTCTGTGTGTAGGTGTGAGCAGCAGCAGCAGCAGCTAACCTCTGACAGTTTCCTTCTGTGCATTTTCACTATAACCTTAAAATTCTCATCACCTTTCCATTACAGCACAACACCATCCTCCTCCTCCTCCTCCTCTTCAGCGATACACTGCTAAATAAAATGCTGGGTGAACCATGACCTCTGTTTAGTCACTGCAGAAGAATCCACTACTGAGAGTGCTCACTAAGTAAAACAACAGAAACATTTATATTCACTGCTGCATCTTCTAATGATAAAACAGTGACACCAGTATAAAAAGAAATAAAATAAAAGCTTTAAATGTGTCACAACATTTATGGTTCATAAAAATATTTCAGCAAACAATTCAAGCAGGTCTGAAAAGTGACATGGCAGTAAGTTAGCGTAAACAATACCAGAACCCGGAAATTTTAGGTGCTAAATTTAACTCAGCATTGTTAATTCATTTTTAATATAATACACACACGTAATACAGGCATTACAGTATCAACAGCAATACTCCTGGGACTCCTGGTCTTAAAGTTAGAAAGCACTTAAAGGTGTAACGTAAATCTTGGGCTTTACGACTTTGCGATTTGAATGCTCAGTGACTCACTGTAAATACATGCATCACTACATTTACTATTTCTTGCTATTACAACAGAAGCGGGGGTTTGAATTTAGAAAGTGTCGTGTCTTAAGTACCTGGCTAGATGTAAAAGATTTTTTTTAATCATGTTGAAGAACTGATGAGGAAGTCAAAAATCAAACAAGCCAAAGATTATGTAGTTAACATTTACCATTTATTTACCAGTCACTGTATACACTTTATCCAGCTTATATCCAGAATCACCAGTTAGCCCAGCATGGATGTCTTTGAACTATGGGAGGACATGAGAGCATCTGGAGGAAACACATGCAGGAACAAGGATAACATACTAACTGCACACAGAAAGGGCCCGCGAGGTGACAGTGCTAACCACTATACCGCTGCTGTAATGATGCCAGCTATGAAAACTCAGAATTTATTCATAAGAATCCTGTGGGCAAGCACTTGGCAGTGGTGGGGAGGAAGAGCTCCTTTTTAACAGGAGAAGGCCTCAGGCAGAACACAGATTATAGAGAGACTGCTAACAATAAATCACAGCTTAAGCCAACATCCGAGCTAGTCATTCCTCACATCAAGGGATAGCATTTCCCATCGTGCCATGAGGCTTAAAGATAAAGATGAGATGAGATGGTTTAGCAAGGTGCACCCAGAGACCATATGGGTGCATCACGCAGTCACAGAGACCTGCTAATTAGTAAGATCCAAATAAAATCCTAGAATTTTACCCACAATCAGTCAGTACAATTATATGGCAAAAAATATGGCATAGAAAACTGCATTATTTGTAAGATAAAGGCATTACGAATATTCCAAAAGGAATCAAAAGCACAAACCAGATACTCCAGTTAGCAGAAGTGAAGCAAACAGACAGCTAGTAGCTATCAGCATCCACCAGTGTGTCAAAGATGACACACGCTCAATATTAAACCTTAATACGATTTCACCAGGTGAGTTAAGAAACTGATTAACTATAGCATGATGTAAATGTTTATTTTTGTGGAAAGTTGAGCATTTTAACATGAGCTGACCTCAGGAAGAAGGCTCAAAACTCATGAAACAGTTCTTTCTTGTATATATATGCCACAATGTGCCTCAAAAGTACATAACAATCTACATAATGATGCAGTGTTTACTTAAGTAAGTAAATATGTCGTGTGAATAAGTATGCAGTCTCTGCGTAAGAGTATGAATATAAAACACAAAGAGCTTTTTCAGTCGCCCAGGCAGCTGAAGACAGTTAGAGCTGCTTTGTGGGCACCTTTCCTCCAGGCAGATAGAGAGTGAAAGTGTGTAGGGGGAGGGTGCATTGGCTGGATTGGAACTGTCTCCTGAGCCCTGCCTGATCAGGTGTGCTGCATCTCTAACCAGGTCAGCTCCACTCACCAGTTTCCTGGAAGAGAGTGTGAACAAGGAGAAGGCCAACAAGAGTTCACATAATTCAAGTCTGTCTTAAATCTGCAGTCAGCTGCACATACATCATATGAAAGAGATATGACATGCTGCAGTACTTCCTTGTGTTTCTGTGGCGTTTTTGTGAAGACACTGTAAAATGAAGAGGAAGCATTTTTCTGTGAATAAGTTACAAAGAGATTTTCTTTAAACAGGACAGATTATTACACGAAGCAAAACAATGTTTAAAATGCATAGGCTCTACACTGTTGGAAAATATACTGCTCCTTTACTGCAATGATAAACAATAATTGGTTAATTGGTAACACTTAATACAGCCTGTGACTAAGGGCGTAATTCTCCTGTAATTAAATTGAATATCAGGGTATTATATTTGAAATTACAATGCAATTATATTTATCTACAAATACTTAAAGGTAGGTACACTAGAATAAGGGGAAATAGATCCGATTTTTACAGGAAACAAAAATGATTAATCTGCAAATAAATTTAAGTAATTTTAAGTAGTACACACATCATTTTAAGTAGTGCATGATTAATTTTAAATATTGTATAACTTCAAGTATATTACAGGAAAGGAGATGTAAATTATTCTGTACATAATTTCAAATATTGGATAAGTAATTTTAAGTACTGCATACGTAGTGGAAAACAGCGTTCTTCATACTTAATTGTAATTGTAAGTAAATTTAAGTACCACATAATTTTAAGTAATGCCTAAATTCTGGGTATTATTCAGGAAAGGAGACAAATTATAATGTAAGTAATTTTAAGTACACAGTGATTTCACAGAAAAACAACCAATATTTTCCCACTTTATATTGTTAGCACACTGTACCTTTCAGGGCTTGGGCCATTTTACACTGTGGCCTAACTTCCAGGTATTTTACAGGAAAGGAGACACTCTTCTCCTGTACACTCCTTTTGAAAGTTAAGTTTGAAAAATGATCATGAAAGAAAGAAAAAAAATGTAGTTAGACTCGGCTCTATCATTATAATGTCACACTGAAATTTTTGATGGCATTTATTTTTTCTTGTAACTTGATAAGAGAGAACAGACCTTATGATATTTATATTGGGAAAATAAAAGGATAATTGAATAATTTGCATCATCAACATAATAAATTGTAAATAAAGATGTAAAATGCAATTGTGATTAATCCACTCCATAATATGATTCATGCCTAAAAAAGTACAGCATATTTACAATGAAGATTATAATAATATTGTTTGTTTTTCCACAAAGTTACCGTGAGATTACACACTGCTTAAAATAACTTACGCAATATTTAAATTTACTTACAGTATAATTACTTCTTTGTTTCCTGTAAAAACCTGACTTGTTACCCCCTTATTCCAGTGTACCTAACTTTAAGTATTTGTAGGTAAATATTATTATACTGTAATTTCAAATAAAATACATTTAGTTACAGTGGAATTACGCCCTTAGTCGTGGGCCGTATTATGAAACATCACATTTACCATGGTTATTAAAATCTCTTGATTCCCATCTTATTTCTTGAATGAGTAATGTTAAATGAAAACATCTATCCGGTTGATGTTCATGTACATGTAATGTAATCTAAAAGTGTTATTAATGTAGCTCTTAAGTTAAGTGGACACTTTGACCATTTTCTTTCTGTACATGGGTCTAATCTGTTTATCAATAATGACGTACCACCCACCTAAAGACCCTGTGTAACCTACAGCTAATGATTAAGTGATATTGATCAGTCCAACTCTCTATACTGCCTTATTTCCCTTGAGTTCACATTAAAAATTAATCCAAGGTGAGTTTTCAATTAAAAGCTGCACATGCACTGAGCTTTCCAGGCACTGCTTTACAAATAGAAGATGTCATTTAACCCAGGATGAAGGCACTGCATACTTCCAAACATCCAATGTAATTGTGTCATTGTTTCAGTCTGTCTGGATTTAGGCCTCCTCTGTCCAAAGTTTGAAGGTGACAGATGGGCAGGTAAGCTCTCGCTGTAATCCAACCAGATGACAGTTTTAATCCTCTAAAGTGATTCCCTCCATCCGCCCCATGTTAAACTCAGAGTGAGCGGCCACGGGGCTCGGACAGTGCATCACTGGCGTTGAGTTCATTTGGACGGTTTGGCACATTTGATGTGTGATCTTACACATCTCACTTCTGGGTAGCATACTGGTTAGAATCACGCTGTCTGCGTTTGCACTGAGTCACAAACAATTACCAGGCGGGTGGAAATTGCTGCAGTGGGACAACGTGGTGTTTTTCAGCAAAAATAGACTCTTAAATGGGTTTCTGTGACTGGCCAAGCATGTTTTGCATTAAATGATCAGCAAGAGTGCATCAAAACCATAAGGACGTGCATTTAAAAAGAAATGATTCCACATTTTGCAAAATTCATTCATCATGGTTATTTTAGCATGAAGACTGTTACCATGCTGGTAGCTATGATGTCCTAACGAGAGCTTTGCATGCCCACATCTACATAATGTAGCTTTGTGCTGTCATCATTTATAGGGTTAACTGTTCCTGAATCTTTTGTACATTATTTTTGGTTCAAGTTCTTTTAATAGTGTAGGAACGAATGTAAGATTGTTTTTCTTAATACTAATAATCTTTAACCATTAAACCTTCTCCTGGTTTTTCCTGGTTTTACACTGATTATTTTTCAGGCCTAAACTGTTCCTTGTAAATGTCCTCTTCATGCTCTTCAGCCATGTGTTGTTGTCTCCTTTCACTACTGTTTACCATGTTTTAAAAAATACATAAAGTTTTTATTAAGTTGCAAATTTTATTATTTCAACAGGTGGCAGTTAACTGCAATCTATTTTTGCCGTATTAGTAAATTTGCTTTGATTACTAAGAGTGAACAAGGTGGTTTCATTTTACAGCTGACCATGATAAATAAACCTCTTAAGCTCCATGAGGTGAACAGGACACAGCAAATGTAGACAGTGAGTCAGAGTGACTCAAGCAGGGGATTGATTGCAGGAAGCTTGGAAAA
This sequence comes from Tylochromis polylepis, assembly GCA_015107715.1. Lineage (NCBI taxonomy): Eukaryota > Metazoa > Chordata > Actinopteri > Cichliformes > Cichlidae > Tylochromis > Tylochromis polylepis. Next base: position 23,345 of record VVHJ01033961.1, read on the forward strand.
CACCACTGATAAGGTGTGAACAATAATGGACATCATGCTCCAGAGAGGCAGCTGGTCGCTCTCTGGTAATTTTCATGTATATACTGGGATTTCCGTAAATCCACTCAAGTTCTCACTCAGTTTTATCAATGTTAAAATCTGCATTTAAATACTCTGTGATACTTTGAACTTCCTTTGTGTAAAGTGACCTGCATCTAAGGTGATTTTATAATGGAGCATGTCAGCAATCTACTTAGAATCACAATGAAACCAGATGATGTTCCTCTTAGAGCCTGATGCTTTTGCAATACCCAAACCCACCACAAGGGGGAAGAAGCTGACCACGTTAGCTGCCAAGAGACTTCATATACAACCCGCATAAGCTCGTTTATGTCTTTATCTCTGCAAGAACGTGGGGTTTGCTTGTAAAATAATCGCCACAGGTTTTGGGTGGAGAAAAAGGGAGCAGAGGGAGCAAGCTGTTTTGTTTTGAGAACTCATGCTTGACATTCTTGAGATGAAAAGCCTGAAAAGTTTGCTCAAACAAACAAGAGGCAGCCTCACCTGCTGAACAAACATTATTCCACATGAATGAAGACATTCCTGAACTATCAACACAAATGAAAGGGCCGAGGGGGAACTTCAGCAGATATTTATCTGTTAGGTGTTATCTGTTAGCGGAGGCGACGTGTGCAGAAAAGTCACACTAACTTTCAGAGCTCGTTGCACATTAAAGTGAAGTGTCATGGTCAGACACGGTGCTGAATGTGAGCTTTGATTGTCAGCCTCTTTTACACACGGGTCGGGCTTTGTGCGCTCCACACTGAAGTAAACTGAGTAAGAGTCACATGGTGAGCCGAGAACCACACACTGGCACTGACGTCAGAGGTCTGTTCCTCTGACACTGACTTTTTGTCTTTTTTTTCCAGATATTTTCTCTGTTGCGTGATAAATATTCCGCTTGTGAGTTCCCAAAACAGTTTGATCTCGCCACAGTCTTGTGTTATCTCCCAAGGAAAAAAAAAATGATGGAATTTAAGTGATAATCTAAACTCTGATCTCATAATCTGACCTTGAGCCCTGACCTTTATTTACTGGTGTGAAAATGCCCTAAAACTCTAACTTCAGCGAAGGTTTAGTGGATAAAACCTTTTAAACATTGACGTTTTCGATTATTAAAAGGAATAGTTCAACATTTTTGGATAACAGATCCACCGCTCTATGCTTTATGTATGAGACAGTAAGTCTGGCTCTGTCCACAGATGACGAAACCACCTGTGGCATCCACAATGCTCAAAAATTTGCATGTCATACACATCTTTGTTTCACAGCTTGTGAGTTTTAAAGCCCTTTCTCACCTCTGCGTGCTGAATGTTATGGATAGTTGGTCTGCTTTGTCCTTCTAGAGACTTAATCATATTCTTACTAATAAGGTCATCTTACTTACTGACCTGCATCTGTCAGAAAAGTATGGGAAGCTGTTGTCTTTGGTCCCAAGAATCTTACCCTAAAACACACCCTTAAATCAGAGGAGTAAAAACCAGTTTGTACCTTCTTCTGCCTGGAGTCTGTCAGAGATAAGAATGACCAGATTGTGGCAAGCTGATAAAAAGGCAACTTAACTTAATTAACCAATGAAGCACTATAAGCTGGAAGCTTTTGCATCTCAGTCTTGATTTATTTTATATATTTGTGTGTATTTTTGCCATCTGTTTAACCACTCCTGACTGAACTGATGTCTTTCATGGACAAGACATTTAAACATGATTTTTTTTTCTCTAGGTTAAACAACGGTTTAACAAAAAAAAATTTAAAAAGAGAGAAAGAAGGTGTCTTCTAGAAGTTAGGATGTTTCCATTAATATTGGATTTCAGCTCCCAACAATGCAGGACCTCCATCATTGTAAATGTTTAAGTGATGATAAAGTAAGCCATATTATCCCCAATATTCATGCTTTTATGCTGAATGAATGAAAGTACATGCTGGATGTCTTTGGTTATTGCCTCACTTAAAATAAGATAGGCATCCCATTAAAGAAGACATAATCTGGATGGCAGCATATGTTGTTCCTTTTTTGATATTTTGAAGCATATTTTCGTTGCAAATTTTAAAAGCAGGTTCTTCATTGTGAAAAGATTTTTAGATGAATGGAGGACTTGAAAAGAGTTGCTGGAAACCAAAGGGGAGAAAAGTAATGAAGAACTGTGATGCAGGAAAATCCACTTATCAGAGGGCTTTCCCAACCTTGTTCCTACTATCATGGCATTTCATTGTTTCTTTTATTCAATCCACCTTCTTCATTGTTTGACTCAAACTTTTGATTATTTTGTAACCCTAAAGCCCTGGAAGAAAGGATATGTTATCAGACTTCTGCCTGGAAGTGAAATTGGCCTGACAGCAATGTCCCAAACTGCCCTTTGGTGTGACAATGGGGAAGGAAATGCAGGGCAGATCACATGAGAGCAGAGACCGAGGGAACAAAAAAAAAAAAAAAAACTCCAAAATGCTGACATCCCCATTTTCATTGGCCTTTGTCCAGCAGCCCATTTTACTAGAAAAGCCTCTGTGGGGTGTGTGGATTGTGGAGTGTGTACTAAGGTAAGTGAATCTGTGCTGCGACATGAATGCTCTCATAGTTCATCGCAGTCAGAGGAGGTGGAAAAGTAGCCATAAAGAAACTTTAAAATCAAGCTTCATATAGCTCTAAAGAAAAAAAAGTTTACATGTACAAGATACATCATACAAGTATTTAATGTCAATTATTATAAATTTCCTTATTTATATTCCAGTACAAAATTATAAATTTACAGGATTACTTAGGCATATGAACTGATGATATAACCCCAGTCCTTTTATGCAATGTTTGATGCAAATGTCAGTTCTGCATTTATGGTAACCTTCAGGAAATATGCAGGGGTATTGCTTAATTTTAACTGTGAGCCATCCATTTTGCACATCTGATCAGGTCAGGGGTGCAGGACAGCTGTCTGAGAAAAGAATGAACTACTGGCCTGCAGTTCATCCTGGGACCACTGATATCACACAAGCGGGAATTATTCCCTTTCTTTCTTTCTTGCTCCAAGTACACACAACTCTCACATTTTTTATGCCCTGTGAGACCTGAGATGAGCTTAGCATTAGGAGTACACAGAGATAGCTTACCTCTCTGGAAGGTTTGAAATTACACCTATCAGTGTGTCTCACTGATCAGCAGTTATCATGTCTGAAGTCAAGTTCTGCAGCAGTTGGTTCAAAGGACAGCTAACTATCTGTTTGCACAGTCCTTCTGTGCAGCGTCGTGTTTGCTAAAAAAAAATAAAATAAAAGCTGATGATTTTTGATTTTTTACCTATAGTTACTTCAGAGATGTCGTACTTTGTTACTTTTGGGAGAAGCCAAGCAATTGTATTCCTCTTGATGCTTTGAGCTAAAGTGTGAGTTAAGTACAGCTCTTTAACACCATGGACTGTACACCACTGTGCAAAAGTCTTGTGCCTAAAAAAAGGATTTAAAAAAAGGCCTCTAACTCAAGGGATGGACCATTATCGTGTCTATACATAATTGATTACTTAGCAAAAGAATGAATATTAAATAGTATCTTTAAGCACTTTGTTGCTAAGCATGCCTGTGCAGCATCATTTGTTACCATTTCTTAGAATATATGAAAAATGTCAGGTTTGACAGGCATAAAACAGTATTTTTGTACAACAAGGTGATTCCCAATGAGCTTTTCGACAGAGATTTGGGATCTCCATATAATGTGCAGTGTTTCAAAATGGGACTCTATCAGTCATGGATTGGCGGCCTCAGAGCAGTGTGAGATCATCTTGACAAAAATGGAACAAAAGGCAGCTGATATCCAAAGAAGAGAACTATTCCTGAAGACTGCTGAAAGAAATTAAAAGACAGCTTTTCTAAGAGAGGTTAGACTGTGTTGAAGAAGGTAACACCAAATTTTGACTTTCAAGCTCTTTAGAACTGTACAAAATCTGTTTTGTACCTTATTTACTTACATTTTGTGTGCATGTTTGCACATGTTTCAATAAATCTTTCCCATTTTCTTAGCAAAATATAAAGAAATGAGGGATGGCTCATGAGTTTGCACAGTACTGTATATAAAAGATGGACATACCTACATTGACATCACCCGTAGGTTTGTGAAACTTGGCTTTGAAACCTTAATTTTAGTGCTACAGCCACCGCCATGGTGTTTTGTTTATTTCTCACTATCACTATCACAGACACATGTACCTGCTAATTAGTGCCGAGTAAGAAAAAATAAAATTTCACTTACTTAAACTTGAGCATTGACGTTTTGTGTGGTCTGTTAGGACAAGTAACTGCACGGGAAGCAACACTTGTCAGGTAATTGTATTAAAAATACTACAAAGGTACAAACACAGCTTTTTGCCAGACCTACAAATACCTGTAAGTGCTAAACTATTTAAACCTGCATTGACTGGCAAGGCAGTACAAAGGTTAACATGGTAAAACATACACTAGACACATATAAAATCATTTTCCACATCACTTTTCCATCCAAATTCAAGCAAAATAATCATGTTTCTTTCCTCATTTTTTCTTTCCCTTATCGACTCTTGACAGAAACATCTGGCTCCGTTATCTTTTTTTTGGCGCACCAGGTAGTTGAAGACTGTCAAACTGCTGTTTGAATCTGTGACATAAAAAAAAAAATCTGCCGTGTGAAAAGCACAAAATGAGTGGGCTGAAAAACAAAGTGTCAAAACACTTGGTACAGCTGAGGGGAACCGCAAAGATGTGGGTGTGCTAAAAATGACACCTTTAACCATCTACATAGCTTTCAAAGCAGGTCTGTCACCAACATGTCCAAAAAGCATGAAGACTAGTGATGACATACTTTACAAAAACACATTATGTAAAACAAATCCCAGTGTTCCCTGTTCACCGGACTGCACTGAGATCAGCCTGCCAGCTTACAGTCGGCTAGTCAGCTTGGCATGGCCACTGTGAGGCGTGATTTGCTGGCTGTCAATGCCACATTGCAATGGCAGATGGGTAGAAATGTAATGAAATGAAAGAATAAAATCCTCCATGCAAACTGGAGTTCACCTTCTGCGCAGAATGAACTCTCTTAAGCCTGGGTATTGGCAAATTACTGGCTAATTGATTTAGTCTGTATTCAGAGTCTGTGTTTCCAAACACTGCAAACAGTCCCTGTTTGTCTCAGCCACACTAACTGTGATGTTGTTCAGCATCATGAGGATAAAGTGTTGCTTATCTGGCAGATAAAGTTAGCCTCATGTACTTTTCAAATGAAATGAAAGTGAAATGAAAAGCTTTCACTTGTAATGTCATGTAGGAAAAGCGTTTCTGAAAGGCTCTGATTTCAGGAAAGCAATGTTGCACAATAACTTTATCTACATTTGACTGAGAAAAATAACATCCATGAAGTAAATTATTTTATAGCTTTTACCCTTTGTCACTTTGCTCTATTGTGGTTTATTGACTCTCACAACTGAACAAACGTTGCACAAAATGTGGAAAATGAGAGGTAACATTTCTGGTCAACGAATAATACCAGCTAATCTGAAAATGCCTTTAGCACCGAAAAACACAAAGAACTTGTACCTGGTGCTTTGAATAAATACAGTTTTTAGTCTGAAATTACTGATGGTTATTTTCTAAGCAGTCAAAGTTACACTGCGGGTTTGTTTGAAATAATGTTTTTAGTGTCAGTGTTCAGTGAATTGACTTTGGTGTCTTTATTGTGCAGTCAAAGAGAGAAAAGCTAACTCAGGTTGGATGGAGAGCGCTGGTGGACTTCAGTTTTTAGGCGTCCTCGGAGATCTGTTGGAATCAGATACAGACTCTGGCTGGACTACTCCAAGATTTCCTGATGGAAATCTGTGAAAATCCACAGAGTGGTCACAGAAACCACCGGGTCTGACCAACGCTGTCATTCCCCAGGCACACTGAGCAAAAACTTGTTCTAAACCTTCAGCCCAACCTAACGTCCTCGGCACCTTTTGGCTAACTCCCCGTTGGCTGTTAGGTACCTTTAGAAGTCAGACTGGTGGAGTACCTCACCGGTTATCCTGTCTCCCTCTGCTCTCTTCTCTTTCCCATCACTCCCAACCGGTCACAGCAGATGGCTGCCCCTGCCTCTGCCTGGTTCTGACAGAGGGTTCTTCCTGTTAAAAGGAAAGATTTTCCTTCCCCATGTCACCAAGTGCTTGGTTATTGGGGGTCAACATATTGGTGGGATTTTCTTTCTAATATTGTAGGGCCTTTATCTCACAATATAAAGCACCATGAGGTGACTGTTGTTCTGATTTGTCTCTGTGTTGGTAAAACTGAATTGAATTGAACTCCCAAGGTTCTCCATCTCAACAAACGAACTGTGAAAATCCACAGAGTGGTCACAGAGACCTGACCAACGCTGTCATTCCCCAGGCACATTGAGCAAGACTGTGGTTGGTTCTAATCTTCTTCCATGTAACCAAATCCAATAAATTTGGTTATTACTGATTAAATTATTGTTTAATTTAATAATAATTGGTTATCATTAGCTCACAGCATCATGTTAACTAATGTACATGAAAATAGCAACAAAAGGAACAACCCTTCGGTACAAATTCGAGGATATAAGGGTCTACACTGTTCTCACTGGTGGTTCAGCTTTTAAGTTACGCTTACCATGAAAGTTTTGAAGTCCAGCTCCACAGTAACTTCTCCAAATGGAGGACACTGCAGTCATTTTCCCTCCAGAATGTCTTTCATCATAAATAATTTAAAAGATTGAATGTCCTTCAAGAATAAATGAGAAGTACAAGACTATAATATGCTGGAGTGCTGGTATAGCTGAGCGGGTTGCACAAGCCCCCGGCCATTTGATGCTTATCTTCTACCACCTTTCCTGTCCTGATAAAGGTTAGAACACCCAAAAATCTGTGCTTACATAGGAAATATAAATTAACTCAACATCCTTCCCATTGCTTTATCAGTGTAGGATAGGGTCTGAATTTTTACATCAACTGGATATTTCAGTCTCGTCTTTTATTGTTTTTCTTTGTCACTGTCGAATATTGAACAAAGTCAATTTTAAACTGGGTTTGAAATATAACAAAATGTGGAAAACACTGAATCCGTGTGTGTGTGTGTGTGGGGGGGGGGGGGGGGGATTAATGA
>VVHJ01033963.1:8405-32040 GCA_015107715.1 Tylochromis polylepis
CCATGGGGGGGGGGGGGGGTATTTGCATGGAGATCCTCCTATTCAACTGAAAAGACTGTATTTGCTTTTTTCTCTTCATTTATTGTGAAAATGTAAATCTGCCTTAGTTTCACACACACTAAAGACACTTATACTGTACTTTTCTGGCCCTGTGATACAGTTCGGCCTCTGTCAGCATTGTGAGGTCCTAAGCAGCTCCTTCTCTATCCTCCCAGGGTGCTGTGAGTTTTTATGTAACTGCCTATTCAGGGCATTCTTGCCCACCCTTGACTTTGAGGCTTTACTGTCTCTGGGTGCTGAGTGAGAGAGCTGTCTTTAGTCTTTGTGACAAGTGCAGCCATTCCCCGAGACCCAGCAACACACTCCCGCAGACTTCTCCGGCCTCTGGCAGGAGGCTGCTCTCTTGGAAACTCGGAGCATGGTGTAGGTGCTGCTAATTTATGCCCCTGAGATTAAGAACAGTGGACAAGGCTGCGCAGACAGCAAGGTCAAACTCACTGGGCTTATGTAAGGTTTCCTTTGTTCTCGTTGGTTCAAGTGGCACCAGTTTACTTGAAGTACACTCAGGTTGTTGTTTTATTTTTTTTTTCCGTTTTGAAATAAAGATGTGGATTTATTCATTCTCAGCAGTGCTACCCAGTATTATTGTCTTTGTATCCGGGCGGGGGGTTTACTCTAATTTAACACTATGGCATAAAAAAGAAAGACATTGAACTCCATTATCAAAGAAGCCAGACAGCTTTTTATTTTCCTAATGCTCGATATGAGGATTTCTATTAGCCTTTCATTGTCAGAAATTTAAAGATATTAAGAGAGTTTAAAACGGAGCGGGCTTCTAAAGTGTTCTTATAGCTTTTAGCTAAATTCAGGTCAGCGAGAGAGACTTAGGAGAAGCTTTAGAGCAGATGAGTTTTTATGCTGTTTTCAGACACTTGCCAAGCAGAAAAGAGGGGATCCTTGATCTAGCAGTCATAAAAATGTGTCATAGACATAGATTAATGTTTGGATTTTGAATGGGAATGACATTATTATCCGTTTTAGCTGCTTATCTGTATTAAGAGTTGTATAAATAATGAAAATAATAATGCACGGAACTGATTTGAAACGAAAAAGGTCAAGTTAAATTAAAATCTTGTGCCTCCTTAATCTAATATTTATTTATTCAGGATTACGCCTTAAAGGAACAATTTGATGCATAAATGCATCTGAAAAAAGATGGAACTTGATTAAAGTATGAGCCATGAGATGGTGAGCCGAAGTTACACCAAAAGTGTAAACTTTTAGCGGCGGGGCGAACCGGTATCATCGGGGAATCGCACCATTGTTCTCACTGGTGGACTCCAAGTCCACCACTCCAAGGAATGCAAGTAAATAACTGCAATTTGGCATCTTAATCAAAAAATAATCATGTGCTTTACTGTTTTTTTTTCTTTCTTTTTAAAACAGCACATTTATAAATTCGTGGATAACAACAATAATTATATTTCAGCTTTGAAAACATCATTTTGATGATAGAGCTTGCACATACTGGCGGATTAACCATTACAGAAGCATAAAAAATTATTATGGTGAATATCGATACTGTTAATTTAGGGTAGCTGTAGCATAAACGCTGCATATTGGTGGTGGTCATATAGATTCATTAAGCGTTGTAGCTAACAATATCCATGGCATTATTAAAATGTTTACATCAGACGAAGTCTTGGTTCTGTTGAGTCACTGGTTATAAGTTGGGGCTGTCATCTATAAAACAGCCCATAACAAAAACCTGAACTGCAAAGCAGCAGTCTGCTGAGGTGTTGTAGGCACATGTTGTCATTTCTGGGCTGGTTCAGGCTTTCTGTGTCACGCTGCCTTCAGCTTTATTCTGATCCATTTGTATCAAATACAGTTAAGCTCTTGGACCAGATTCGAGTGGGTCAGACCAGTAAAACCACCCGATTAAACAAACAAACAAACAAACAAACACAAACACTTGAAATGTTTCCTTTTCTGTAAGTGTAAAGATAATGATTAAAACAGCTTGTCTAGATCTAGAAATGCTTTCTTTAAAAAATTCCATGCAGGTTTTCAGTCATGAATGACTTTGTGGCTTTTTCCACATCAAATGGGCCAAATTGGACGATTGCCGGGCTATTTCTGTCCCCTACGCCACATGTTTGAGACCCTGAACTAAATTCACGCTAGATGTAGCTTTATATAAAAACAAGCACATGTTTTCTTATCTCACAAAGCAAATGTGTATATTGCAAAAAATGCGTTAACTATACTGCTGTTGGTGTTCCTTTAAGATTGCATTCATTATTTCCCTGCTGTCCACTTATTGGTTGCAGCTATAGAAAGCTGATGCTCCTACTCTACCTATTTTTTCCCCCTTCTCTGTCCTCTCTGACCTTCTCATCAAACACATCAACGCCCAATGCGAACACACACACACACACACACGCACATGCACGCACGCGCATTTTGCCACAGCAGAGAGATTCCTGTGATAAGGAGCTCTTTAGAGGCTTGTGTTTGCCTCCTCTCTTTTTGTGTCATGCTATGAAAGGGATAATGAAGATATCAGAGTTTCAGCCTGTGTAATAACCCTCGGGTATGTCTGCACCTGCTCTCTGCTGCACATCAGAGTTATCTGTTGTCTCTAATAGATCACTTCAAAGGTGCATCTTTCACCCAGTGTATCACTCACATGGACACATTTAAATGTAGTCCCTTTGGACCTGATTTTCTTTTCTTTTCTTTTTTTTTAGAAATTCAAATATCTCTGCGGTTTTTTGTGCCACAGGTATTTGGCGTCACATCCCTGCATGTACATACGCATATGCACCCGTGTCGTGCACATGCGTGCGTGGTGCTGGCTTGGGAACAGCGTGTTATGACTCCAGTGGGGCGGTGGTGTGCGAAGCATTGTAATGTGTGTGCGAGGAAGAGATGCCAGCACCACAGGCCCCTCTCTTGGCCGGGGTTCCTGACTCAGCGCTTCCTCTCCCAGCTCATTGGCCCAGACACAAACTTCCTGGCAGAGCTTCAGTGCGGACACTCTAACCTCATCACCTCACCTCCCCCCTTTCAGCCAGCTCCTTTGATTATCCCAACCGCTCGTCATCTCAGTTCCAAGCCACCGGCGGTTGATGTCTTCTTTCAGCGTCGCTTCTGATTGGGCGACGCAAGCACTGTCCTCAGCCTCCCCCAGACTGATAAAACCCGTCATCGTCCAGTTCTCAAAGGACTGGCCGCTAAAAGGACTTTGCAAATCGTGCGGCCGAGGCAATCCCGCTCACGCTGTCAAATTTTAATGTACTGTACGTCGCCAAGATGCTGCTCATGCTGTGTTCTCATCCTTATTTTTGTTTGTGCTCCCCAATTTCATGCTCGGGTAAACGCATATCAGTTGTAGATTGGCTTGTCACCTGTGGTTGCATTAACATATAGATGGAAATGTATTTAAATCCAATCAAGGAAGCTGGTGGAGATCCACCAGGGCAAGGCTGGGGCAAGTCCAAACTGCTAGATTAGGATGAGGGAGGGTTGGGCGGGCAACAGTGTGAAGGGGAGATTGGATGTCTAGGATTAGAGCAGTAATGCTGATAATATTGTCTTTATTAATTGCAGCCAGCAGTGAATGCTGTGGTTAAGAAAGTTAAATGTTTTAATAAGCTAAAGGGAATAAAATAATTAGCTAAAGTGGTGGAAAGAGAAACTGAATAACCAGCAGCAAACTGTAAAGTAATTTGGAATTTACCTCATGCTATATCTGAAAATGTCTCGCTGTACATTTTACCTGAAATCTCATTTAGCTTTCAGGTTGTTGATGAAAGTCGTATAGAGTTCATTTGACTTCTTCTTCTTTGGATTTAAGGCTTCGTGCCTGCAACTCACAGTGTTTCTAATTACTGGGCTTTGCACTTAGAGAGAGGATCTGTTGTTCCCGCATCAGTTTGGCAGAAGACATTATCCTAAAGCCAGAAATGTAAAAATACAATCATTTGTGTCTTTAATGACAAGTAAGTGAACCATTGGATAATCCATCCACCACTTTCTGCTGCTTATCCAGGGCCAGGTCACGGGGGCAACAGCCTAACAGAGAAGCCCGGTCCTCTCTCTCCCCAGCCACCTCCTCCAGCTCATCCGGGGAATACTGAAGCGTTCTTTGGGCTGCCAAAAAATTTAATCCCTCCAGCCTACCCCCGGGTCCCTCCTCCCATTAAAACATGCCCAGAACACCTCACCAAGAAGGCATCCTCGTCCGTTCCACGGTTAATTAAGTTAACTAAAACTAAACAAAAAAGTAAAACTAGATACTTAAAAACCTAAAATAAAATTAAAATTAAAACCAGCCTTTTAAAAAAAACTGAAATGATTTTGTGAACTTGGAAAACTAACTAAACTAATTATTAAAAATATATAGAAAAATACATTTAGTTTTATGACAGCTTGCTTGATGAGGCATTGATGAACATGTTTATTGAGACTGGATGTCTACAAGACTGTGATTCAACTGCTTTCAAAAAGTTTTTCTTGTAATACCTGTGCTGATACACATGCAATAACAATTAAAAAGACTAAAACCAACACTGAGACTAATAAAAACTAAACTAAAAACTAAACTAAATTAATAATAGAAAGTCAAAACAAAATAAAAACCAGTAAGAAAATGAGAAACTTTATAACTCTGGTCAGATGCCTGAAGCATCTCAACTTACTCTTTTACGATGTAGGGCCACCACCCACAGGAGGTGCTGAAGGGGTCAGGTGCAACGTATTCCGGGTGGCTCATAATAAAAATAATAATAATAACATACAGACAAGTAATCAACCATACGTTACAACATGCACACATACAAGCAAATATTTGGAAACTATGGTTGAAAATAAAAGGTAAACTGAGGAACTGGCTGTTCCACAGGTTGGTCGCAACAACCTCAGGAGAACGATCACGTGCGGTTTTAAAATCAGCACGAGGGATAGTCAGGAGACCCTGGTTAGAAGATCAGAGAGGCTGTCTGCAGTGATAAGGTCTTAAAGGCCTGTCTGTGTGGAGCTTTATCTTTAATAACAGGAATTTGAAGTGGATTCTGAATTTCACTGGAAGTCAGTGAAGGGATGCAGGAGTAGGTGTAATATGTGAAGTGAATTGCAGTAATCAAGCCAGGAGAAAAGTTCCAGATGATTGAAAGAACAGAAAAGGTTTGGGGGTTTTTTTGTTGCAATATTTCTAAAGTGAATTTCTAAAGTGAAGGAAACTACGTCCTTGGGTGAGCCAAGGGCGGAGGCCCTGCCGGTCCAATCCCTGGCTATTTAGTTTGACTCCTCCACCCCTGGATGAATATTCTAATAACCTCAAATCATTGCAGGATCTGCTGATGAGACCTACCACACAGTTCAGGTGAATGTTGAGCCATTCATCTGCCTCAGCTCAGACGTGTTATTTGGATGTCTGGTGTGAATAACTCTCTTGGGGTCATTCCACAGCATCTCTATTAGGTTAAAGTCTTGGCTCTGACTGGGCCTCTCCAAAAGGTAGATTTTTAATTTGGTATATTAACTCGTGCACCTCATCCATCTTCTGTTGAGCTTCAGTGGGCAGGCAGCCACCCTGATATTATTATGCAAGATACCTTGATAGACTTGGCGGCCCTGAAAACCTCTATGCTCCCTCCGTCGTAGCTCACTCTGGGACTGTGTTCATGTTTGTAATTAAGCTGTATCCGGCACTGGATGTTCTTCACAAACGGCTCATTTCATCAGCCCTCAAAACATTTTCTCAGCAGCGTTTAGGAAAGAGCCGCAGCTTTCTCTGTGGTGTCCTGCCATGGACAGCATGCCTGTTCGGTGATTTTCTCATGATATATTTACAAACTGTGTTAACTACCTCCAGTGGTTCATTTAAGCCTTTTGCTGCTTCTCTGGTCTTCTAATTTACCTCAATGAGCAATCTGCAGTATGTGTCAGTCATCTGCTGCCTGCTTTTAGGGAAGCTCACCCCAGAACTAAACTGATAGGATTTCTAGACCATTTGGCTGTGATTCTGTCAGTAGTTAAACTGTTCATGTGTGACCTTTACCAGCTTTATGCAAATGAGGAGTTTTTGATTGGAGCTCTTTTGAGACTTCTCGGTCGACGTTCATAGATGCTTCTTTTGAGAGCTCTACCTCACACCTCCGCTATTGTTGTCTTTATTGTACTCCAGGTTGCTCACTCCTGACTCCAGTTAGCTTGAGTTGATGTTGTTAACCTCAGTGGTCGCATGTTTTTCAAACCCGCACTGTGAATCTTTTTCAGTGTGGCCAAGAAAGTTGAAACATAGTAGAGTTTTTGTTATGATTTTTTAGGACTGTAACTTTATAAAAATCTAAACATGCTTTGGAAAAAAAAAACCAAAACCCAAATTGTATCTCATTGGTGTTGTTTACAAGAAATTTACTTATCTTTTCTTGCCATTGCTTAGTGCAGTAACTAATAGCAACATCCAGAAGTCATAATATGCTGACTGAGGAAAGTGTTCCAGAAATTACATGCGTACTGAGCAATTTTGCACCATGCAATTACCTTGAAATACCAACTATCAGTGCCAGTACAGCCTTACATACCAAGGCAGGAAACAACATCAGGATCAACTGTATGATCTGCAGTAACATCTGTGTAGGTTCTCAGTCGTCCAGGTCATGGTAATCTAAGGAGCTCGGAAAGAAAAGCGACTGGACCTTCAAGAAATTTAAAGAAGTCCAGTCGCTTTTCTTTCCAAGATCCTTAGATGACCTGCAATAATTGAAATGACGATCTTCCCCTTCCAAAAAAATAAGCATGTCTTAATTGGCTATCCTTATAAACCATAGAAGAAATGAAGCTTATGCATAGGTTCATAAAGAAGATCTATAATCACTCATCTTCCTGCTTTCCTGGGTGCTAAGCTAGTAGTTCTGTTCTTTACATCAATACCACTTTCCCATTTAGTCAGGCTCAATACTGGCATCATTACTCTTGTTCAATCATCTTCTTGGCCGTCTTCTTTGAGCCAATCGGCCACCACTCTGCATGGTTTAAATCTGTGCTCTCTGTCATTCTCACTTTCAGACTCTCAATCGTGCAACCTATCTCCTCCCCATTTACACTTCCCCAAAGTCGCTCAGAGCTCCATCCGAGCTTTAATCTTCATCTTCACCAACACCAGCATTTACACTTCAGGGGTTTTCAGTTCAGCTCTTCCAAATGATGTCTCCTTACCGGAATGGGCCTTTCAAGCAGGAATATATAATCAGTTATTCACTGGCAACGATTCTGCCCAGACCCTACATCCCTGCTTCACCTGCTCGCCAATGACTGTGCATAGACTGTATATAAAACTCTCTTGTGTTATTGCCCATCTAGTCTGAACAAATGTGGGCAGAGCAGCAACCTATACTTTTGCACTCATTCTGTTTTAGCTTCACAGCTCTGCACAGTAGTTCTGCATTGATAAAGTCCGACATTATGGCCCTCATCTTCCAAGTTGAAGTCACTGGGCTTAACATTTCTTCTGGTGGAAACCCTGCACTGTTACTAATGTTACACATTTGGGTGTCTTTGTGAGCTGTTGCTACATTTGAAGCTTTGGTCCTACCAGAAGAAACTTTGCAAGTTAAACATCATGCTCACCCTTCATTCCTTAAATCTCCACGAGTTATCTCCAGCAGTGGCTTTCTGGGAGCTAATGCCGATGTTTTTATCTCCCTGTCATGTTGGACTTGAGGCCGACTCGATGCTATGTTGACTTTGTGCACTGTCTTGTGTTGCACAAAAGTACGGCTGGGCCCCATTTTAACTTCCACTGATATCTGAGGTACGTACCTCAATGTTTTGGAGACAAAGTCATAGTGGTTTGCTCTTCACATTCTTTTGAAAGCTGTACTTAAGTTTGAAACATTTGTAGCTATTTTTCAAGGCATTAGTTTCCAGTAAGTTCTTTTAAGGCCCTTCTATACCCACATTTCATATGCAGCCTGTGGTTCATAGTTGTAGTGTTATCTTTAACTGTCAAAGTTTTCACTGGAGAACATTTTTATTTGTATTTTTAAGGGGTGCCATGCAGTTTGGTCGAATGGTTGTAATAGTTTTTGGTTTTGAGTTTGTAAAATGCCAATTTAACACCTTAATCTTCTTTCCTTAGATTTGACAGTTTCTGTAGTTTCCATGCGCAGGTATTGTAAAAACCATAAAAAGAATAATAATTTTTACCAAAGTTTGCATCACATTTTTTGTTTTAATTCAGACACATCTTAATCAGTATGTTGTCACAAAGATTAATTGTTTTGGAGTTTTTTTTATATTGCATACCAAAAGCAGTATATCAAATTCTGATATTTCTGACCGCACAGCTGTTTGATTATGATGGCTGATTTTTCTTTTTCCCAATCTGCCTTACACGCACCACTAGTTTTCTGGATTATATACATAATCCCTTAGTCTACTATCGCAAGGTGTAACTGTCAGCCTTAATACCATTATTATCCGATAAACAGTGCCTGCCCAGCGAGTATTAAACTCCACTTTAATGTGCCTGTGCATGTGACCATGCCGTATGTTTGACCTTAGCAATGAGCGTGCTACTACCCACTGCTGTGGCTGCCCTTTTAGTCATTGAACACTGATTTTTATTTGCATTTTTTATCATAGTACTGTAATGATCACCACAGGGCTTGTTAAACGCAAGACCTTGTCACTTGTGCTATTATCAGTCTGACTCATTTGTGCAACAGCAACACGTCTGATGAAGGGATAGCGTGAGTCCGGTTATAGTCAGAGCCTCATCTTTATTTTTGCAGTGTCGTCACCTATGCCAAATTTCTTTCCTTCCTGTTTACTGAGGTAGGAGCAAATGCATGTTTATGATTAAGGAATGCATGCATAGGGTTGCGGGCTCATGGTTGGATGTGCTCATGCATCCGCTACTGTATATTCTTCTATCTCAAGGTCAGCGGCAGGTCGCAGTGCTGATTGGATTTAGAGAGCAGAGGAGGGAGTGCAGACTGCAGACAGACGTGATATCTTCTACTCGACACAAGGATGAATTACGAGACAGCAGGCCCACGGCACAGACATGTAAAAGGCCCAAACCACTCCTAAAAAGCCGTACACCAGAGAATAACAGTCATTTTGTGCGTCTTTGTGATTCATTGGTGGTTTGCAGCTATTTTCTTGGCTGATCATTTTAATCATTTGGCTTCCCATATGGTTATTTTGCATCAGTAATTGTTCTGTGCCCCTTTTTAGTTGTTTGAAATGTTTTTTTGTTTTTTTTAAAAGAGACACCTTTGAAGTTTTAGGATTGAGATAAGTGCCAGAACTTCAGGTCTTGGGGTTCCTAAAAGTGGACTGCGCCTCGGGGTCTGAAAAGAAAAGCCAATACTAAAATGCTTTAAACCTGAATTCTTTCTCATGGTCAGCAGGGGGCATTCTCTATTGAAGCTTGTTTCCGCCACTGAGAAAAAATAAGAAAAACGCAATCAATAACTCGAAATTTCAAGTTAGGTATCTCAAACTTTTGAGTTAATAAGCTCTGCCAATCAGGAGGCTCTGATTGGCGGAGGATTTCCTTGCTAACAAGGAAAGTGTCCAGGAAAGCTTCCAGCTAACAAGGATTGCCTTGTTAGCTGGAAGCTGAAGGCGTAGACGCAGGCACACTCAAAATCACATAGTGACAGCACCAGTGAGGTACCAGTGTATAGCAAACATGAACAAATTAGTGCCAGGTTCTTCAGCTTTGAATGCCTTCTAGTGAATGATAACTTCATAAAAGATGAGAAATAATTGTGTTCTTTTCAAACTGTTGGACAGCTAATGTCTTCTGCCTTCTGCTTCAGAGTAACAAGAAAATGCGTAGCTTCACAGAGCTTCCTGATTGATAGAGTTAACAGAGCCAACTTGAAATTTTTAGTTATTTTCTGAGTTATGGATGGCCCTTATTTTTCTTTTTTTTCAGTGGCGGAAACAAGCTTCCATAAACCTATCTGGTTGCAAAGATGAGTGTTGTTATATTGAAATCTCTGGGAAAATGACCAGATGAAATTATCTGAAAATACTTGGTACACATGCTCAATAAAAGGTGTCCCTGTAAATTGGCTCACTTGCTTGTTTGAAGTCTTATTGAATACAATGCCTTTTTTTTTGTTAAATGATGGTTCCTGGTGGCGGTCACAAGATAATAAAGCAGGGTTTGCTATAGGGTGGGCCAACTTATAAATGAAAAGCAACCGTACGAGCGAGCGGTTTCTCTGTTTTATCCACCCCACGCTTGTGGCGTGTGTTTTATTAAAGGTAAGACTCAGATATTGAAAACCCTCAGTTTTGAAAACAGGAACTCGTAAATAAATGGGGGACAACGCAGTGGCTACTTCCATCTTTTATATACAGTCTGTGTTGGTAGACCTATTCAATGATCTATCCATAGTCAGACACAAAAGCTGAAAGAAAGGGAGACAGTTTTGCAGGCTACTTTCTGTCCGTACTTTCCACGTATCACAGAGCAGATTTCACCAGAGGATTAAGCCCTGCCAGGATATTCACCCAGAGAATCAGAATTCACCTCTCTAGATCAGCATCTCTGGGACTAAACCTGTTGTTTGGCGTCAGCAGCAGGGACCGGTCTGGTGAGCACACAGAGGACACAGTGTCAGTCATTACCCTGATGACTTTTTAATGGCTGTCTGATTGGACTCTGCCAGAAATGACATGCCCTTGTCCCGTTCTGTTTGGTTTTGTTTACTCGTGAGCTAATTATTTTCCCGCCACGTACAAGCGCTCTGACGTTACTGTGACACTGAACTTGCTGCTAAAAAGTGGGTGATCCGTCTGTGGAGAGTTTATAATCAGGCCTGTCATGCTATGCTCCCAACTGACGATGACTCAGGGATAAGAGTGTAGGGGGTGGGCACTGCTCTCCTGCCATCTCCGTGCCAGTGAGTGAGATGTGGCCTGACACTGTGCCCACTCTCCTTCCTCTGGGTGTCAGTCACGTCGAGTCGTGCGCCGGACCCCTCAGCAGGAAGCCTGGCTGTGAAGAGGGCTGCTGAGTGTGCTTTTTAGTGCAGGTTGATGTGCTCTACGGGTGGAAGTGGCATGTCAGACCCCACAGCCGTCTATCGTCCTAGTGGGCAACAAAGGAGCTGGGAATGAGCTCATGGGATTGCTGTTGTCATGCATGTGGATGGCTGGCAGATCTCCTGCATCCCTGATGCTCACGTACAAATGGAGAGACTTCATCGTGCATGTGGAGAGTTTGGCATGCACTTATTTGTAGATCCCTTCAGTGAGCCTTTTGTGAGATTTGTAGTGACATCCTGCTGAGATTAGAAGTGCAGAAACACTCTAAATCATTGTCATTGGCAGCATCAAATTATATCTATGTTATTTGAATTAGGGTCATGCTAAAATGTCAAAAACACCGTAACACAATCACATTTCACATTGTTTTTTGTATTGTTTGTTTTTTGGTTTTTTAGGTCAAGACAAAGTCCAAAACTGATATATTCAGGTGACCAGGATCGCATTTTGCATATGGACACTTGTTTCTTGTAGCAGTAATTTCTGTTGTTCAGCAGTTGTTTTTGGCCCAGCTCACACTTGATCTGCTCGTCTCAGCCACCGTCATATGAAGTACACGAATCATGCAACACAGTGTCAAATAGATGCAAGATAGCTTTCTCGAGGCATTACTGCAGAGTGAGACAAAGTGAGAGTGCAGTTAACTTTGATTTTGGATTTTATTTCTACAAAGAAGGTCTGTGCTGCAACCTGGAGCTCTTTATTTTCAGAGTTGCGTGAGTCAGACTGAAAAAAGTCCTCTGGCACTTTGTCCAAGTCTGCAGATTAAAGTTATTTAGTGTTTTAATATGAATATGAATTAAATGTTCTACTGGGACAAAAACTGCAAGTAATTGTGTATTGTGTCAGTTATGGTTCTTAAAAAGAGACAAATTAGACAAGAAAATTGCGATCCAGCATCCAGCAGTACATGAGATGAGGTAGTATCATCACATTTAGAATGCTGGAACATCAAGTTTTTTTCTTTTTTTTTGTGCTGTAAAAATTCTCAAACAGTCAGTTATTATTACTTTGCAGATCAGTTTTCTGTTGGTCTCTTTTTTCCAATTCATGTCTGAAACACTGACAAAAAAAGTAATGACCATCAACAAATAGATTGTTTATGACAACAAAAATATTTCCATTGAAAGTAAATACTCAATAATATCCTTTGTTAATACACTCACCAGCCACTTCAGCTTCTAGTAAACACAAATATCTAATCTGCCAGTCACATGGCAGCATCCTAGTGTCTTTAGGCATGCAGACATGGTCAAGATGACCTGTTGACGTTCAAACTGAGCATGAGAGTGAGGAGCAGAGGTGATTTAAGTGACTCTGAATGTGACACAGCTGTTGTTGGTCTGAGTATTTCAGAAACTGCTGATCGGCTGGGATTTTTCCACACGGCTATCTCTATTGTTTTCAGAGAATTGCCTAAAAAAGACAAAATATCCAGTGTGCAGCAGTTAACTGCTCATTAATGCAAATATCTAATCAGCCAATCACATGGCAGCAGCCCAGCGTATTTGGGCATGTAGACATGGACAAGATGACCTGCTGAGCTTCAAACTGAGCAATTTGGACAGAGAATGTTCCAAAAATGAGGAATAGTTTTCTGGGACTCAATATTCTGGGAGTGGTGGTTCTCTTGGCAAAAATGCCTTGTTGAGTCAGAGGTCAGAGGAGACTCCTGTGAGCTGATAGTGAGGCAACAGTAACTCAAATAACCACTTGTTACAAACAAGGTACGCAGAAGAGCATCTCTGAACACACAACACATCAAACCTTGAAGCTGTAGCATACTGTAGCACTCCTGTCAGCTGAGAACAGGAAACTAGAATTTGCACGGGTTCACAAAAATTGGTGATTGATCATCCCAAACCAGTACCGGTAAGGTGTACCTAATAAAGTGTCCGGTGACTGTAGGTGTACTGAATTGCATGTAATTTTGCGAGGCTAACCTTACATGCTTATTACTAATGTGAGCCACAGTGCTTAGACATGGTGGTGATTTAACTGGTGAAGCAGATATTCTGTAAGATAATACAATAACAGATAAACAGTAGTGGTAATTTTTGCTCTTATCGCCCAGCTCTAGCCAGACTAGTCCCTTTTGAAAAGATGAAGAAGCTGATGTAAGAGGACACTGAGTTCAGTCGGAGCTTTCTGTGGGCAGACTGAGAGAAAGCTTTAACCCCCTGCAGTGTTTTCCCCCTGGGACTCCCTCCTGCCTGAATACAACCTGCCCTCCCTCGCACTATTGATGCATCCGTGACTCGGTGCTGTGCTCTGACATTGGCCCCTGCTAATGGCTCACCGGTCAGCAAGCAAACAAGACAGCCAGGGTAGATGTTGTTTGCCTCTCTCCTCGTAATTCAAGGTGTGTGCAAAACAGTGACTGAATTATGTAGCTTTCTGGAGGATAACACATGTCTCTGCTTTGTTTTAACACAACCAAAAATGTTAAAAAAGGATGAACAACACTGCGTTTTACTCAGGATACTGATTAAGACATGCGTGCGCTTCCCCTGCTAGTGGCCTCATGATCATTTTTAACAGACAAACGTCATCTGCGTTGCCTGAATCAGACAGGGGAACTTTTAAAATGGCAGCTCTGCAGAGGTCATGGAGTAGCCACAGCCTGTAGTCAGACCGCACAGTGATCGAGACTTTATAGAGTAGTAAATCCACCCAGACTATCCATGAAAAGGTGTGGGAGAGAAGGGGCATTCACACCAGTGAAAGTCAGATTAGAAAGAAGGGTTTCATCCTCAGACTCAGCTCTGTCTGGCTCAGGTCCAGCTGCCGAGGCGCTGCCAAGAGCAGACCATCGGCTCTGATATGGCTGAGCCGGGTGAGGATTCAACACTTCTTTTCTTCTTTTTTTTTAAATCACTTTGACTGACGCATTAACTGTGGGCTTGATTTGCACCTCAGAGTCTGATCTCCGTATGAAGATAATTAAAGGAACACCAATTCCACAACAGTAACTGGTTTAAAAAAAAAAAAAAAAGATGCTGAAAAACCATCAGTTTCTATTAAAGCATTGCTACTGGTAGTTTAACACATGCACACATACTTGAGTGAATTATGTTTTCTTTAATACAACATCCCGTTATGACAGTTAAACAGTAGCTGGCTGCGGATTTGTATGAGCTGTTGCCTTTCAGAGTTTGACGTTTACAGTCATTCTAAATCCTCCATCAGGTCAATTAGTGTAATATTTGAAGGGGAAATACTGTGAAATAATAAGTGTGCAATAACGGTACAGCTGAAGTTGAGTTAAATATCCCAAGTAAGTCTTCAGTGGATGAAGTTTTACCTTATTAACCGATGCCAACAACTAAAATTACAGACAGATGTCTACAAATTAGTTTTAAGTAACATACAAATAAAATATTAGAATTTCAATCACCAAAACTAGAACCACAGTTTTTGTACCAGCTAACATCCCATTTGTCAGTGTTTGGCACCTCCATGTTGTTATAATTTTCCTGCTCTGGATCCTTTCTTGGTCCGAAGTGATGGACAGGTGAAACAGCTGTTTCAGTATCATTGGGTATCATTGTCCCACAGCAAAATACATGCCTTATTGTTTCTATGGGACTAAAATGCATCAGTCCTGAGAGCTACCTTGCAAAAGAAAGACCTGCTAAGGCATGGGCGGGATATTAATTTTCCCAAGGGGCCATATGAGAAACTGGGGACGTTGTGGAGGTGTGCACCAATAAGCTAAACTCAGTTCTGCTCATTATTAATTTTATCTCTTTATAAGCTTGATGATGCGGCCCTCCACAACAGTGCCAGTTTCTCATGTGGCCCTTGGGGAGCATAAAAAGTCCACCCCTGTGCAAGGACCTCTATAGTGCAAAAGGATCCTCTCAGATTGTTGTGTTTGGCAGCAGATGAAATGAGCTGCGTATAAAGGGTGCGCAGAGCTTTGATTGAAGCCAGTGTAAATGACGCCTTGTGTTGGGTGCGTCAGTAAATCCCCCTGGCAGTGTGTTTTTCGCAGGTCAGGCCACATATGAATAATGTATTGGGAGACATCTGACTGAGAGGCTGGTTAAAGGTGGTGCTCTCTCTAATGACAGCAAACAAGCTCTCTCACTGACATTTCCAAGGAAAGGAGTGAGACAGACAAAAAAGGGGGGTGAGTGAGGGAGCTAATGGCAGACAGGGATCAGGGGAGTCAGATGACTCTTTCAATTCAAAGTACTCAGTGAATTTGTTTGGATACAGTATGTTGAAATGTGACAAGATAACTTTGTCTTTGACACACAGTGTGACATCCGCAGCAGCCATGTTGTAACTACAGCTATCTGCAGATGGATTAAATTATTTAAAAGCATCTGTCAAGATGAAAATAATGGATTTGTTCGCTGATTTAAACCTCTCTGTCATCTAGGAACCTTTAATGAAACATTTAGACATCCACCTGCAGAATCATGAAGTTAAGCACAACCAGTTACTACCGATGAAAGACTTTATCACTCGTGGCTAGCTAGATAAATTATACTAATTCCTTGAGTTGGCTAGGATCTATTTTTGACTTTCTAATGTTTTGTTTTGGGATTAACGGTTATGAAAGCGGTGAAACAAATCTCCATGGTGCCTTGTTACCTCCCACCTGGCCTGACCTGCTGCCATAATTACTGCTGTTAAGGTTTCCTTTCATTACATTAGAAGTATGATAGGAAGTTGAGGAGATGTTCTAAACATGCAGCAGCTCAGTGCTTAAAGAAAACAGAAATAGTGACTCTACAAAATATGAGGCAAAAGCAGAAAATCAACATTTGGTAAGACCCCCTTTATTCTTCAACACAGCCTGAACGCTCTTAGGGAATCTTTGTTGTCATTTCTTTAAGTAGTTTCAGGAATAGTTTCCCAAGCTTCTTGAAGGGTGTTCAAATTTTTACTGACAGTTTTTTAAGTGCTTCTTCTTCTGTTCTCTGTCAAAATCATCCCACACTGCTTCAGTAATGTTGAGATCAGAGCTGTGGGGAGGCCAATCCATGCCTGATCGTGTTGCGTTGTGTGTGTTTTATTGCACCGGCAGTGTACACTTGATTAGTTTTAAAACAAAGACTAAAAGCAAACCTTAAACGTACACTTGGAGGCTACATAAAGATAGACCACAGAGCTTAAAAGAATAGCTTGGTCTTCTGCTATACTGTCAGACACATTTTTAGCTAGATAAGTGTAAATATAAATGTAGGTAATGTCTCATTCAACATTTTACAGCAAGTGCACATTCTAGGTAGCAAACCTAATCAGTCATACAGCATGCAGACTTGTGTATATTATAATAAAATCACTTGGGAACTCATTTAGAAGATGGTTTTGTAAGTCAATGTGGAAAACAGTATATTCTGCCTTACAATTCAGAATATAGTTATAGAAAATAAACCCAATCTTTAAATTAAAACATGCTGTTGGTTCTTTTATTTTCAGTCGTGGATGTATTTGAATGTATTGGTGCTCATCTTCTAGAATTTAATCTTTGACTGCATTGTCCTGTTTGAATCCCAGAAGAAGAAGCAGATCGTTATCACCATAGGAGCATAACTTCCAGTCTGCAACTTATACTTGATCTGATTAAGGCTGCTGCGTTTTGCCCTTGGGCGATGTCTGTAGCCTTGCATGGAGAGAGATAACCCGATCTCCTCTCCTCTAGCTCAGAGTCCAATTTAGCAGCTCAAAACTATGAATAAATCTAACACTCCATAATTGAATTCTTCAAACAGAGCAGATTTTCAAGGTTAGGCCCGAATGCAAATCCATTTTCCAGGCTGCACAATGAAAAGTCATTTTCAATGATCTTAGGAATAAAATATGTCGTGAAGCAAGGAAAACAAAGTACTTAGATATATTTTTACAATAAAGGAGACACATAAACATTGTAGGAGACATGAAGTGTGATTTATGCCCATTAAGTCTGTCAGTTACTTAAATACCATAGTTATTATTGTCTGACAATGAAATGCATTATGAATAAAATTTATTTCCTTCTGTTCTTTGTTACATGTTTTCGCCCTGCGCATGCAGCTGAAAATACTCAAAAATAAGAGGTGTAGAACTGTAATTAGGGCTTGCTGCTGTATCATCTCTGGCAGTGTGTTAACTAAAACAAGGCTTGTATCAATACTTATCCTATTCTACCTTCAAAAGGTGCCCTGAATTATAATTTCCATTAATTGTTTGGAGGGTTAGTTAGTATTTATTCAGCATGGTTTCCCTAATTATTTCTCCGGACGTGTTTTGTCATGTGCATAATTCGTCATTCCTCTGGGACAGTGTTGTGAGTGGGTGTGCTGAGAGAGCCGGCTAATAGGGGGGAAATGGCATTGAATACCAATGCACAGAGCAGTCAGTCCTTGCAGAAGAGGCCAGACACTCTGTTTGTGTTTGTTGTGTTCGGCCGTGTGTGCGCGCATTTCTGCTGTCTGTGCATGGGTGAACATCACATATCCGTGTGTGTTAGAATGTGTGTGTGGTGCACTGTTTGCTGCTCTGTCCCCACTCACATCCCGTCTGGATCGAAACCCTGCCCTTCCTGTGCTAAAATAAACCCACCTTGGGAAGTTGAGGACCTTGCACAGAGCGCTGAGTGTTACACCTTTTGATTTTTCACTGACTTGTGTCTTGCTTCTTCGATGCAGCGGGTGAATTTGTGCCATGTGTCACAGTAAAAACCATAAAAGTTTATTTCAGTATTATTGTAGCTCTTGTTACATTTCTTCTTATTTTGAGAGAGATCATTTGGCCAAAAATGTCCATTTATTATGGTTTATCTACATTTAAAACATCTACCAGTACCAAATACAAGAGCATTTATCTGCTCAGATCATTTGCCCCACCACGCTCTCTGTGCTTTTATATGTAATTACAACTCAATGAGAAAATGCACCCAATGAACAGATAATACAATTAAGAAGTGACCTATTGCTACATTTCAAAAACTGTCTCAACCTTGAATTTTAAACGATCCCATTAATGACTGACTTTGAGTTCTGTGGGTGAGGAGATGCTCGTATTGATCCTCTAAAAGGAGAAACCGTCTGTTAAAGGAGGTTTTATGAAAACACGAATCCCTATTGAGCCAGCCTAAGTTATAGAGGCCTCACGGGGTTTCTCCACACCACTGAGCAATCCAGCAGCCTTTCTAAAGTTGCCTCAGCAAACACAACTCAGCATATTTACATAAGGAAACCTGGGCACTTAAAGGACTTGTCCTTCTTGGCTTAAATCCACAATTGTATGTTAACTGAGCAGACTCGCTCAGATTAATATAATGCATTATGATGAAAAGCTCCAGAACAGTAACTGAAGGGGACACTGTCGTGGTAGTTTCGATGGTGAAGTTTAAAGAGCTTCTTTACTATAATATTTATTGGCTTTTGAAAGATAATGACACATTTTTCTCTGCCTCACTTCTTCCTTCACTTTCTCTTACAGCTCATAGTGGAGAAAACCACAGACTTCCCCTCTGCTGAGTTCTCTCTAGTGGAGGATGTAGCTCTGCACTTTACCTGTTTGATGGACAGGCTGAATGAGCAGCGCCTCTTCCAGCCTGACCTGTGTGACGTTGACATTGTTCTTGTGCGTCAGCACAGCACCTTTCCGGCCCACAAGGGTGTGCTGGCAGCTTACAGCCCTTTCTTCCACTCGCTTTTTGCCCAAAGCAAACAGCTGCGGCGAGTGGACCTGTCGCTGGATGCCCTGACCTCTCAGGGCCTTCAGCAAATCCTCAACTTCATTTACACCTCCAAACTGCTGGTGAGCAGCCGCACTGTCCGCGACGTACTCAACGCCGCTACCCTGCTTCAGATGAGCGACATTGCAGCCTCCTGTCACGACCTTATCAGTAGCCACTCACTGAGAACCACCTGCACAGATATGGCCAATCAAGAAGGGCATGCCAGCAGTGAGCCGACTTCTGTAGCGATGCCCCCCAGCCAGATGTACCGCGAGATCAAACAGGAGTCAGAGCTCGGCAGGGTGTACACGAGAGAAGGCAACAGCCCTTTTTCTGTCAGAGTAGAAGAGACTGGCAAGACGGCTTCGCAGGCCAAGCAGTACTACCAGAAGGAGGAAGGCTCGGGAAGCGGGGCTGGCACAGGTGTGGCTGGTTTGTGTAAAGTGGAAGGAAATGGAGAGGAGTCAAAGACAGCAGATGGCCATGCCTCCTTCAACAGAGATCAGATCATCGTCGAAGTCAACCTTAATAACCAGACTCTTAATGTCTCAAAGGGATCAGAGGGCAAATCGGCCACTTCTACAGAGACTTCCACCATGTTTGGCCGCTGCCGTAACAACCAGCAAGACTCAGAGGGCGATGAAGAGAATGAAGTGGAGAATGATGATGCAGATGGAGAAGAGGATGTTGAAGACTTGAAGAGGGGTGACATATTGGGGCAAAGTAGCGAAGAGGAAGATGAGGAGGAGGATGAAGAAGAAGAGGAAAACACCCTCAACATTCCAGGCTTGGAGCAGCCATCCATGTTGGATCGACCTCGCCGGGGCACCAGAGCCTTGGCTATGGCTGGTACTACTGCCTCTCTGCGGCAGACGCTTGCAGAGGCCACACTGGCCAATCAGCGGCAGGGCGGGAAGAGGGCACTGGACGCGGAGGGCCTGGGCCAAAAAGTGAGGCTGGAGGAGAAGCAACATTACCCATGTAAAAAGTGTCCTCGTATCTTCAACAATCGCTGGTACCTAGAAAAACACATGAACGTCACTCACAACCGCATGCAAATCTGCAATAACTGCGGAAAACGCTTCCTGCTAGAGAGCGAGCTGCTGCTGCATCAACAGACTGACTGTGAGAAAAGCATCCAGGTACGATTAAACCATAATCACTGTATAACTTATATGCTTGGGGACTATATCTTTCAGCTAACGGGATCTAGATCTATGAGTCTTGTTTTAGGCAGTCTGGGGGTCAGATCCCAGACAAGCCCCCATTATTATGCTAGGTCTAGCTCAAACACATTAAAGTTTATTTGAAAAGATAAGTCAATAGGGTGAAAAAGGTGTACTAGTGACCTCAAAGATGCTGCAGAGTGGACAGAGAGAAAGGCAGGGAGGGACACATAAACAAGGAACCTACCTATATAAGTTCAGCCAACAAGCTGGCAAAGGTGCTTGCCCATCAGATTGGAGCTTGGAAAACTAAACACTAAAATAAAGCAGGATGTAACACCAATAACTAACCTTAAAACTTGCTACTTCTTGGCAGTACTAGCTACAGTTGTTGGAGTTATATGCTTTGCAAACACTACATCGGGGGAAAAAAAACTAAAAGACACTATTTTTAATAAATTAAGGTTTAGCTAAAGGTGTGAAGCCAAACCCATGTGTTGGTCCAATCAGTTAAACTAAATATGACTTTTGTTTGTGGTTATTATACCTGATTTTTGTCAGTATTTTTTGTAGGACACCCCTCACTTCACACCAGAACTGTTCCTTTAAGTCCTAGCAGTGCTACCTGTTCTGATATTAGTTTTATTTCAGGAAGTTGTTTTATAGAAAATGAAATAAACTGTCTTTTAATGCATAATTGTTATTTTGTTTCTAATTAATATATGCATAATTGCAATCACTAAAACCAGTTGGAGACAGTAACTCAGTCAAATGGCAGTCAGTAGTAATCAGTTCTGATATGTCTCACTACCTCCACTATTACCCCTCGGCACCGAGCAGCTGGACTCCTGCTGTGGTTTTGAAGATCATTTGCTTCTTTAATCTAGTGACTCTAATTGCTTTTTTGCTACAGTGCATGCTCAAGTGTCTGTATAAACACACACACCTGGATTGTATTTGTAAAGACTGTTCCAGATCACAATCTCTTTAATATCTCATCCCCAAGTAAATTCCAGTAATCATTCCCCTCTCGCTCTCTTGTTTCTTCAAGTGTGTGACCTGTGGCAAAGCCTTCAAGAAGCTGTGGTCGTTGCACGAGCACAACAAGATCGTCCATGGCTACGCCGAGAAGAAGTTCTCCTGTGAGATCTGTGAGAAGAAGTTTTACACGATGGCCCATGTCAGGAAGCACATGGTTGGTGAGTGACGGTAAAATCAACTATCCTGGTTGATCACTTTGTTCCTATGTGTTACTTTAGGCTTCCTTTTCCACATCCCACTGATTGTTTTGCAGGATTTGTTTTGGGTGTTGCTTTCCTTTTCCATTTTCTGGAGAGATAAGCATCTTACTTCCCAGATGGGCTGACCTCACTCCACGTGTACATCCATGCTACTGCAATTTAAGGAGTTCCTATTATCCTAGGACTATTAATAATATGATCCTAATCAGCCACTTTTTACTATAGGAGAGATTGGACAGACATATTCAGACTTAAGATGGAAGAAAAAGATGAGGCGGTCCCATTGCCCTCAGCATTTATTTAGTGAAAGATAACCTCAGTGTTGTTCTTTAAATGCTTTTGTTTAATTTCAATCATGAGTGGCTCAGTATTGAATCACACAAACTAAGCGTGCTCTGTGTTTGTGCCTTTGTGTAGCCCATACGAAGGACATGCCATTCACCTGTGAAACGTGTGGGAAATCATTCAAGCGCAGCATGTCCCTGAAGGTTCACTCTCTACAGCACTCAGGAGAGAAACCCTTCAAGTGTGAGGTTTGAGCTCCTTTTATATACTGCAGCTCTCCATTTTACTTGAGTGATGAGGCAGATTTAAAGATATTTAAAATTATCGGCGTTAGAAGTGTCATTTAAATCGGAAAAATACACAGGTTGAAATTAAGTAATCCAGAGTCAGATGTCCACATGTGCCGGTCTCAACAGATTAAAAAACACTGATCGTTAAAAAAACACATAGATCTAGTCAGAGCACCCTTGAGAAGTGAGAAGTACAAATGAAATTATTGCAATGAAAGAATGTCAGTTCAAGTTAAATTTTGGAGTTTTTTTTAACAAGACTGTGACAAAAGACCACCAGCAGGTAGTTTTTCAATACTGAAGTGTTTGCTGGGTGCTTACAGTGACAGCATATATTAGTTTATGCTGACTGAGCATAAAGACAGAAAATGGGGAAAATTCTTCTTGATTAGATCGGTCCAAAAATGATAGAGGTCCCGACTGGCTGCTGATTATGTCTAACATTCACCATACAGGCGTGAGAGCGGTATTAAAATCTACTTGTTTAACTCTTTGCAAGAAAACATATTTAAAAAAAGGTCAACTTTTTTATGAATGAAAACTGAATGCCATGTCTAACAGGGTCACAGGAAGGTAAAAAAAAAGGGCAGTTTTCATTTGGTAGTACATTTTACAGTCTTGCTCAAGTCAGTCACAGTGTGTTTCATTGAAAAAAACATACACGAGTTCTGCTTTTTCTCCACAATGACTGAAGTACAACCTGTCGAGTCCATCTTTGACAACCAGCTATAAAACGACTTTGTGTAAAACTGTTTCCTGTGCGCCGTTTCAGAACTGCAGCGAGCGCTTCCAGTACAAATACCAGCTCCGCTCCCATATGAGCATCCACATCGGACACAAGCAGTTCATGTGCCAGTGGTGCGGAAAGGACTTCAACATGAAACAGTACTTCGATGAACACATGAAAACACACACTGGTGAGTCCCTTTCGTTTGATTGTGTTCATGTTGCCTCACAGCAGAGCAGCATTTGTTTTAAAGGAGCTTTTTTTTTTTTTAATACTGCAGAATTAAGCTGCAAACGCTGACACCTTTGTGTCTTAGCAAAGCTTATTTGCACACCTAGCAGATGTGAAGCACTATTATCATTCATGTTGGAGTTTTTGTGGCCCCCCGATGGCTCTTTGGGTATTCTTTTGATTTAACTCAGTTCTGCTCTTCAACAAACCTGCTGAGAGCCTCTTTAGCCGCTTGATTGTTTTTATCTTTTATCCGTTTGTTGCTGGGCAGGTAACATCAATTGGACTATTAGAGTTCTTTTACTAGAAATAGCTGCCTGCCACAGCTGGAAGAGATTCTGGTGGAAAGCATTCAGAGTGAATTAAAACAGTCAAGTCACAGGGCATAAATCAAAACTCTGTTCTGAAAGATACTGAAAAGGTCAGAGGAGAATTGCAGTGTTACTACAACCAGCCGCCCTCCACGTCAGAGTTATTAGATGTATTGCAAATATAAAAACACTGATTCCGCGGCATTAAATTTAATGATGCAGGTTGAAAACGTATCGAGCAGGCGTGTTTTGTGTCTCCCATTTTGCAGGAGAGAAGCCGTACATCTGTGAAATCTGTGGGAAGAGCTTCACGAGCCGGCCCAACATGAAGCGCCACCGCCGCACCCACACCGGAGAAAAGCCATACCCGTGTGAGGTGTGTGGCCAGCGTTTCCGCTTCTCAAACATGCTCAAGGCCCACAGGGAGAAGTGCTTCCGCGTCACCAACCCCATGGTTCCCGACGGCAACGGTGACCCCCTGGGCCTCAACCGGCCATTGGTGACACCCCCTGCGGACTCTTCCGGTCAGGCCCAGCTGGGCACGGCACTCCCTGCCACGTCCGTGACTACACCCGCTGCTGCCTCTAGCCCCCACCCCCTCCATGGCACCCAGCTGTCCCT